>JANJGN010002002.1:0-92903 GCA_026770705.1 Isurus oxyrinchus
TCCCCCTCACCATCTCCCTCTCTCCCCCTCACCATCTCCCTCTCTCCCCTGACCATCTCCCTCTCTCCCCTGATCATGACCCTCTCTCCCCCCTCACCATCTCCCTCTCTACCCCTGACCGTCTCCCTCTCTCCCCCTGACCATCTCCCTCTCTCCCCCTGACCATCTCCCTCTCTCCCCCTGACCATCTCCCTCTCTCCCCCTGACCATCTCCCTCTCTCCCCCTCACCATCTCCCTCTCTCCCCCTCACCATCTCCCTCTCACCCCCCTGACCATCTCCCTCTCTCCCCTGACCATCTCCCTCTCTCCCCCTCACCATCTCCCTCTCTCCCCCTGACCATCTCCCTCTCTCCCCCTGAACATCTCCCTCTCTCCCCCTCACCATCTCCCTCTCTCCCCCTCACCATCTCCCTCTCTCCCCTCACCATCTCCCTCTCTCCCCTGACCATCTCCCTCTCTCCCCCTCACCATCTCCCTCTCTCCCCTGACCATCTCCCTCTCTCCCCCCTCACCATCTCCCTCTCTCCCCCCTCACCATCTCCCTCTCTCCCCCTGACCATCTCCCTCTCTCCCCCTCACCATCTCCCCTCTCTCCCCCTGACCATCTCCCTCTCTCCCCCTGACCATCTCCCTCTCTCCCCTTCACAATCTCCCTCTCTCCCCCTCACAATCTCCCTCTCTCCCCCTCACAATCTCCCTCTCTCCCCCTCACCATCTCCCTCTCTCCCCCTCACCATCTCCCTCACTCCCCCCTGACCATCTCCCTCTCTCCCCTGACCATCTCCCTCTCTCCCCCTGACCATCTCCCTCTCTCCCCCTGACCATCTCCCTCTCCTCCCCCCTGACCATCTCCCTCTCTCCCCCTCACCATCTCCTTCTCTCCCCCCTCACCATCTCCCTCTCTCCCCTGACCATCTCCCTCTCTCCCCCTCACCATCTCCCTCTCTCCCCCTGACCATCTCCCTCTCTCCCCCTCACCATCTCCCTCTCTCCCCCTCACCATCTCCCTCTCTCCCCTGACCATCTCCCTCTCTCCCCCCTCACCATCTCCGTCTTTCCCCCTGACCATCTCCCTCTCTCCCCCTCACCATTTCCCTCTCTCCCCCTCACCATCTCCCTCTCTCCCCCTCACCATCTCCCTCTCTCCCCCTCACCATCTCCCCCTCTCCCCCTCACCATCTCCCTCTCTCCCCCCCCACCATCTCCCTCTCTCCCCTGATCATCTCCCTCTCTCCCCCTCACCATCTCCCTCTCTCCCCCTCACCATCTCCCTCTCTCCCCCTCACTATCTCCCTCTCCCCCGACCATCTCCCTCTGTCCCCTTGACCATCTCCCTCTCTCCCCCTCACCATCTCCCTCTCTCCCCCTCACCATCTCCCTCTCTCCCCTGATCATCTCCCTCTCTCCCCCTCACCATCTCCCTCTCTCCCCCTGACCATCTCCCTCTCTTCCCCTGACCATCTCCCTCTCTCCCCTGACCATCTCCCTCCTCCCCCCGAACCATCTCCCACTCTCCCCTGACCATCTCCCTCTCTCCCCTTCACCATCTCCCTCTCCCCCCTCACCATCTCCCTCTCTCCCCTGATCATCTCCCTCTCTCCCCCTCACCATCTCCCTCTCCCCCCCGAACCATCTCCCTCTCTCCCCTGACCATCTCCCTCTCTCCCCTGATCATCTCTCTCTCTCCCCCTCACCATCTCCCTCTCCCCCCCGACCATCTCCCTCTCTCCCCCTGACCATCTCCCTCTCTCCCCCCTGACCATCTCCCTCTCTCCCCCTCACCATCTCCCTCTCTCCCCTGATCATCTCCCTCTCTCCCCTGATCATCTCCCTCTCTCCCCCTGATCATCTCCCTCTCTCCCCTGATCATCTCCCTCTCTCCCCTGATCATCTCCCTCTCTCCCCCCTCACCATCTCCCTCTCTCCCCCTCACCATCTCCCTCTCTCCCCCCTCACCATCTCCCTCTCTCCCCCCTCACCATCTCCCTCTCTCCCCCTCACCGTCTCCCTCTCCCCTGACCATCTCCCTCTCTCCCCTGACCATCTCCCTCTCTCCCCCTCACCATCTCCCTCTCTCCCCTGATCATCTCCCTCTCTCCCCTGATCATCTCCCTCTCTCCCCCTCACCATCTCCCTCTCTCCCCCTCACCATCTCCCTCTCCCCTGATCATCTCCCTCTCTCCCCCTCACCATCTCCCTCTCCCCCCGGACCATCTCCCTCTCTCCCCTGACCATCTCCCTCTCTCCCCCTCACCATCTCCCTCCTCTCCCACTCACCATCTCCCTCTCTCCCCTGATCATCTCCCTCTCTCCCCTGATCATCTCCCTCTCTCCCCCTCACCATCTCCCTCTCTCCCCCTCACCATCTCCCTCTCTCCCCCTCACCATCTCCCTCTCTCCCCCTCACCATCTCCCTCTCTCCCCCTCACCATCTCCCTCTCTCCCCTGACCATCTCCCTCTCTCCCCCTGATCATCACCCTCTCTCCCCCTCACCATCTCCCTCTCTCCCCCTGACCATCTCCCTCTCTCCCCCTGACCATCTCCCTCTCTCCCCCTGACCATCTCCCTCTCTCCCCTGACCATCTCCCTCTCTCCCCTGATCATCACCCTCTCTCCCCCTGACCATCTCCCTCTCTCCCCCTGACCATCTCCCTCTCTCCCCCTGACCATCTCCCTCTCTCCCCCTCACCATCTCCCTCTCTCCCCCTCACCATCTCCCTCTCTCCCCCTGACCATCTCCCTCTCTCCCCCTGACCATCTCCCTCTCTCCCCCTGACCATCTCCCTCTCTCCCCCCTCACCATCTCCCTCTCTCCCCCTGACCATCTCCCTCTCTCCCCCTGACCATCTCCCTCTCTCCCCCTCACCATCTCCCTCTCTCCCCCTGACCATCTCCCTCTCTCCCCCTGACCATCTCCCTCTCTCCCCCTCACCATCTCCCTCTCTCCCCCTCACCATCTCCCTCTCTCCCCCCTGACCATCTCCCTCTCTCCCCTGACCATCTCCCTCTCTCCCCCTGACCATCTCCCTCTCTCCCCTGTCCATCTCCCTCTCTCCCCTTGACCATCTCCCTCTCTCCCCCTCACCATCTCCCTCTCTCCCCCTGACCATCTCCCTCTCTCCCCCTCACCATCTCCCTCTATCCCCCTCACAATCTCCCTCTCTCCCCCTCACCATCTCCCTCTCCCCTGATCATCTCCCTCTCTCCCCCTCACCATCTCCCTCTCCCCCTGACCATCTCCCTCTCTCCCCTGACCATCTCCCTCTCTCCACTGACCATCTCCCTCTCTCCCCCTCACCATCTCCCTCTCTCCCCCTCACCGTCTCCCTCTCTCCCCCTCACCGTCTCCCTCTCTCCCCCTCACCATCTCCCTCTCTCCCCCTCACCATCTCCCTCTCTCCTCCTCACCATCTCCCTCTCTCCCCCTCACCATCTCCCTCTCTCCCCCTCACCATCTCCCTCTCTCCCCCTCACCATCTCCCTCTCTCCCCCTGACCATCTCCCTCTCTCCCCCTCACCATCTCCCTCTCTCCCCCTCACCATCTCCCTCTCTCCCCTGACCATCTCCCTCTCTCCCCTGATCATCATCCTCTCTCCCCCTCACCATCTCCCTCTCTCCCCCTGACCATCTCCCTCTCTCCCCCTGACCATCTCCCTCTCTCCCCCTCACCATCTCCCTCTCTCCCCCTCACCATCTCCCTCTCTCCCCCTGACCATCTCCCTCTCTCCCCCTCACCATCTCCCTCTCTCCCCCTGACCATCTCCCTCTCTCCCCCTGACCATCTCCCTCTCTCCCCTGACCATCTCCCTCCCTCCCCCTCACCATCTCCCTCTCTCCCCCCTCACCATCTCCCTCTCTCCCCCGACCATCTCCCTCTCTCCCCTGACCATCTCTCTCTCTCCCCCTCACCATCTCCCTCTCACCCCCTGACCATCTCCCTCTCTCCCCTGATCATCTCCCTCTCTCCCCCTCACCATCTCCCTCTCTCCCCCCTCACCATCTCCCTCTCTCCCCTGACCATCTCCCTCTCTCCCCCTCACCATCTCCCTCTCTCCCCTCACCATCTCCCTATCTTGCCCTCACCATCTCCCTCTCTTGCCCTCACCATCTCCCTCTCTCCCCCTGACCATCTCCCTCTCTCGCCCTCACCATCTCCCTCTCTCCCCCTGACCATCTACCTCTCTCCCCCTGACCATCTCCCTCTCCCCCTGACCATCTCCCTCTCTCCCCCTGACCATCTCCCTCTCTCCCCCTCACCATCTCCCTCTCTCCCCCTCACCATCTCCCTCTCTCCCCCTGACCATCTCCCTCTCTCCCCCTGACCATCTCCCGCTCTCCCCCCTCACCATCTCCCTCTCTCCCCTGACCATCTCCCTCTCTCCCCCTGACCATCTCCCTCTCTCCCCCTCACCATCTCCCTCTCTCCCCCTGACCATCTCCCTCTCTCCCCCCTCACCATCTCCCTCTCTCCCCCCTCACCATCTCCCTCTCTCCCCTGACCATCTCCCTCTCTCCCCCTGACCATCTCCCTCTCTCCCCCTCACCATCTCCCTCTCTCCCCTGACCATCTCCCTCTCTCCCCCTCACCATCTCCCTCTCTCCCCCTCACCATCTCCCTCTCTCCCCCTGACCATCTCCCTCTCTCCCCCTCACCATCTCCCTCTCTCCCCCTCACCATCTCCCTCTCTCCCCTGACCATCTCCCTCTCTCCCCTGACCATCTCCCTCTCTCCCCCTCACCATCTCCCTCTCTCCCCCTCACCATCTCCCTCTCCCCTGACCATCTCCCTCTCTCCCCCTGACCATCTCCCTCTCTCCCCCTCACCATCTCCCTCTCTCCCCTGATCATCTCCCTCTCTCCCCCTCACCATCTCCCTCTCTCCCCCTCACCATCTCCCTCTCTCCCCCCTCACCATCTCCCTCTCCCCTGATCATCTCCCTCTCTCCCCCTCACCATCTCCCTCTCCCCCCGGACCATCTCCCTCTCTCCCCTGACCATCTCCCTCTCTCCCCCTCACCATCTCCCTCTCTCCCCCTCACCATCTCCCTCTCTCCCCTGATCATCTCCCTCTCTCCCCTGATCATCTCCCTCTCTCCCCCTCACCATCTCCCTCTCTCCCCCTCACCATCTCCCTCTCTCCCCCTCACCATCTCCCTCTCTCCCCCTCACCATCTCCCTCTCTCCCCCTCACCATCTCCCTCTCTCCCCTGACCATCTCCCTCTCTCCCCTGATCATCACCCTCTCTCCCCCTCACCATCTCCCTCTCTCCCCCTCACCATCTCCCTCTCTCCCCCTGACCATCTCCCTCTCTCCCCCTGACCATCTCCCTCTCTCCCCTGACCATCTCCCTCTCTCCCCTGATCATCACCCTCTCTCCCCCGACCATCTCCCTCTCTCCCCCTGACCATCTCCCTCTCTCCCCCTCACCATCTCCCTCTCTCCCCCTCACCATCTCCCTCTCTCCCCCTCACCATCTCCCTCTCTCCCCCTGACCATCTCCCTCTCTCCCCCTGACCATCTCCCTCTCTCCCCCTGACCATCTCCCTCTCTCCCCCTGACCATCTCCCTCTCTCCCCCTCACCATCTCCCTCTCTCCCCTGACCATCTCCCTCTCTCCCCCTGACCATCTCCCTCTC
The DNA here is from genome assembly GCA_026770705.1 of Isurus oxyrinchus. Lineage (NCBI taxonomy): Eukaryota > Metazoa > Chordata > Chondrichthyes > Lamniformes > Lamnidae > Isurus > Isurus oxyrinchus. Next base: position 5,641 of record JANJGN010002002.1, read on the forward strand.
TCCCCCTCACCATCTCCCTCTCTCCCCCTGACCATCTCCCTCTCTCCCCCTGACCATCTCCCTCTCTCCCCCTCACCATCTCCCTCTCTCCCCCCTCACCATCTCCCTCTCTCCCCCTGACCATCTCCCCTCTCTCCCCTGACCATCTCCCTCTCTCCCCCTGACCATCTCCCTCTCTCCCCTGTCCATCTCCCTCTCTCCCCTTGACCATCTCCCTCTCTCCCCCTCACTATCTCCCTCTCTCCCCCTGACCATCTCCCTCTCTCCCCCTCACCATCTCCCTCTCTCCCCCTCACAATCTCCCTCTCTCCCCCCTCACCATCTCCCTCTCCCCTGATCATCTCCCTCTCTCCCCCTCACCATCTCCCTCTCTCCCCCTCACCATCTCCCTCTCTCCCCTGATCATCTCCCTCTCTCCCCTGATCATCTCCCTCTCTCCCCCTCACCATCTCCCTCTCTCCCCCTCACCATCTCCCTCTCTCCCCCTCACCATCTCCCTCTCTCCTCCTCACCATCTCCCTCTCTCCCCCTCACCATCTCCCTCTCTCCCCCTCACCATCTCCCTCTCTCCCCCTCACCATCTCCCTCTCTCCCCCTGACCATCTCCCTCTCTCCCCCTCACCATCTCCCTCTCTCCCCCTCACCATCTCCCTCTCTCCCCTGACCATCTCCCTCTCGCCCCTGATCATCACCCTCTCTCCCCCCTCACCATCTCCCTCTCTCCCCCTGACCATCTCCCTCTCTCCCCCTCACCATCTCCCTCTCTCCCCCTCACCATCTCCCTCTCTCCCCCTGACCATCTCCCTCTCTCCCCCTCACCATCTCCCTCTCTCCCCCCTGACCATCTCCCTCTCTCCCCCTGACCATCTCCCTCTCTCCCCTGACCATCTCCCTCCCTCCCCCTCACCATCTCCCTCTCTCCCCCTCACCATCTCCCTCTCTCCCCCGACCATCTCCCTCTCTCCCCTGACCATCTCTCTCTCTCCCCCCTCACCATCTCCCTCTCTCCCCCTGACCATCTCCCTCTCTCCCCTGATCATCTCCCTCTCTCCCCCCTCACCATCTCCCTCTCTCCCCCTCACCATCTCCCTCTCTCCCCTGACCATCTCCCTCTCTCCCCCTCACCATCTCCCTCTCTCCCCTCACCATCTCCCTCTCTTGCCCTCACCATCTCCCTCTCTTGCCCTCACCATCTCCCTCTCTCCCCCTGACCATCTCCCTCTCTCGCCCTCACCATCTCCCTCTCTCCCCCTGACCATCTACCTCTCTCCCCCTGACCATCTCCCTCTCCCCCTGACCATCTCCCTCTCTCCCCCTGACCATCTCCCTCTCTCCCCCTCACCATCTCCCTCTCTCCCCCTCACCATCTCCCTCTCTCCCCCTGACCATCTCCCTCTCTCCCCCTGACCATCTCCCCGCTCTCCCCCCTCACCATCTCCCGCCTCTCCCCCTCACCATCTCCCTCTCTCCCCCTGACCATCTCCCTCTCTCCCCCCTCACCATCTCCCTCTCTCCCCCTGACCATCTCCCTCTCTCCCCCTCACCATCTCCCTCTCTCCCCCTCACCATCTCCCTCTCTCCCCTGACCATCTCCCTCTCTCCCCTGACCATCTCCCTCTCTCCCCCTCACCATCTCCCTCTCTCCCCTGACCATCTCCCTCTCTCCCCCTCACCATCTCCCTCTCTCCCCCTCACCATCTCCCTCTCTCCCCCTGACCATCTCCCTCTCTCCCCCTCACCATCTCCCTCTCTCCCCCTCACCATCTCCCTCTCTCCCCTGACCATCTCCCTCTCTCCCCTGACCATCTCCCTCTCTCCCCCTCACCATCTCCCTCTCTCCCCTGACCATCTCCCTCTCTCCCCCTCACCATCTCCCTCTCTCCCCCTCACCATCTCCCTCTCTCCCCCTGACCATCTCCCTCTCTCCCCCTCACCATCTCCCTCTCTCCCCCTGACCATCTCCCTCTCTCCCCTGACCATCTCCCTCTCTCCCCCTCACAATCTCCCTCTCTCCCCCTCACAATCTCCCTCTCTCCCCCTCACAATCTCCCTCTCTCCCCCTCACCATCTCCCTCTCTCCCCCTGACCATCTCCCTCTCTCCCCTGACCATCTCCCTCTCTCCCCCTCACCATCTCCCTCTCTCCCCCTGACCATCTCCCTCTCTCCCCTGACCATCTCCCTCTCTCCCCCTCACCATCTCCCTCTCTCGCCCTCAGCATCTCCCTCTCTCCCCCTGACCATCTCCCTCTCTCCCCCTGACCATCTCCCTCTCTCCCCCTCACCATCTCCCTCTCTCCCCCTCACCATCTCCCTCTCTCCCCCTGACCATCTCCCTCTCTCCCCCTGACCATCTCCCTCTCTCCCCCTGACCATCTCCCTCTCTCCCCCTGACCATCTCCCTCTCTCCCCTGATCATCTCCCTCTCTCCCCCTCACCATCTCCCTCTCTCCCCCTCACCATCTCCCTCTCTCCCCCTGACCATCTCCCTCTCTCCCCCTGACCATCTCCCTCTCTCCCCCTGACCATCTCCCTCTCTCCGCCTCACCATCTCCCTCTCTCCCCCTGACCATCTCCCTCTCTCCCCGAACCATCTCCCTTTCTCCCCCTCACCATCTCCCTCTCTCCCCTCACCATCTCCCTCTCTCCCCCTGACCATCTCCCTCTCTCCCCCTGACCATCTCCCTCTCTCCCCCTCACCATCTCCCTCTCTCCCCCTCACCATCTCCCTCTCTCCCCCTGACCATCTCCCTCTCTCGCCCTCACCATCTCCCTCTCTCCCCCTGACCATCTCCCTCTCTCCCCCTGACCATCTCCCTCTCTCCCCCTGACCATCTCCCTCTCTCCCCCTGACCATCTCCCTCTCCCCCTGACCATCTCCCTCTCTCCCCCTGACCATCTCCCTCTCTCATCACCATTCGGCTATTTTGTTGACTCTATTCTCCTCAGTCCTCCTACATTCAAAATCCCCCATCCTGTACACTCATACATCTTACTGTGCTCTCTCCAATTCTGTCCCTCAACCCTTCACCCTGTCCTGCACTCTGACCATTCACCCTTCACCCCAGAGTCATTCGGACTCGGAACGTTAACTGTGTTTCTCTCCGGAGATGCTGTCAGACCTGCTGAGTTTTTCCAGGTATTTTTGTTGTTGTTACCCCATAGCTGCTGTTTGACCTCCAGTGTATCTCCATTACCTGGATGTTTCCCATCTGCCCTGTCGACTCCATTCTACTGGCCACATTCACAGTATTTCCCCAGATATCATAATGTGGTTTTCGAGCACCAATCACTCCAGCCAGAACAGCTCCTTTGTTCAAACCTGGAAAGAACGCAGCAGGAAGGTAGAAGACAATCCACACTCAAGCAGTCACTTTGCTGGGATATAATCCATGGAGGAACGAGAAGATAAGATGTGTGGGAGGTACATGCTGCTATGGTAAACATGCTGAGGTTCCTTTACTCTGAGACTATGTAAGGTTGCTACACAATGAGGGTAAATTTATCGGACCCTGTCTTAAGTCATTCTAACCATTTCCCATTGACACTCAATGGCATTACCATCACTGAATCCCCCACTATCAACACCCTGGGGGTTACCATTGACCAGAAATTGAACTGGACGAGTCATATGAATACTGTGGCTACAAGAGCAGGTCAGAGGCTGGGAATCCTGTGGTGAGTAACTCACCTCCTGACTCCCCAAAGCCTGTCCACCATCTACAAGGAACAAGTCAGGAGTGTGATGGAATACTCCCCACTTGCCTGGATGAGTGCAGCTCCTACAACACTCAAGAAGCTCAACACCGTTTAGGACAAACAGTCCCACTTGATTGGCACCACATCCACAAACATTCACTCCCTCCACCACCGACACACAGTAGCAGCAGTGTGTACCATCTACAAGATGCACTGCAGGAACTCACCAAGGCTCCTTAGGCAGCACCTTCCAAACCCACAACCATTACCATCTAGAAAGACAAGGGCAGCAGATAGATGGGAACACCACCACCTGGAAGTTCCCCTCCAAGTCACTCACCATCCTGACTTGGAAATATATCACCATTCCTTCACTGTCACTGGGTCAAAATCCTGGAACTCCCTCCCTAACAGCACTGTGGGTGTACCTACACCACATGGACTGCAGCGGTTCAAGAAGGCAGCTCACCACCACCTTCTCAAGGGGCAATTCGGGATGGGCAATAAATGCTGGCCCAGCCAGCGAAGGCCACATCCTGTGAACGAATATATTTTAAAAATTCTTACCAATGCGTAGCATGAAGTTATTAAATGACTGGTAATTGATGTTCATTAAAGTGACTTTCATTGCCAAAGTGAAGTCAGCCAGATCTGCTAGGTGCTGCCAGCGTCCCTTTACTGAAACTTGCTGATCCTTCTGTAAAACAGAGTAAATAAATGGCACTGTACGGTATCCAGTAGGACCAACCAGAGGTCACACACAAACACACACACACACAGACACACAGAGACACACACACACACAGCCACAGACACACACACACAAAGACACACACACAGACACACACACACACAGACACACACACACACACAGACACACACACAGACACACACACACAGAGACACACACACACACACATGCACACACACATACAGACACAGAGACACACACACACACAGAGACACACACACACACACACACACACACACAGAGACACACACACAGACACACACACACACACACAGACACAGAGACACACACACAGACACACACACACACACACACAGACACACACAGAGACACACACACAGAGACACACACACAGAGACACACACACAGACACACAAAGACACAGAGACACACACACAGACACACACACACACAGACACAGAGACACACACACAGACACACACACACACACACAGACACACACAGAGACACACACACAGAGACACACACACAGAGACACACACACAGACACACAAAGACACAGAGAGACACACACACAGACAGACACATACACAGAGAGACACACACAGAGACACAGAGAGACATACACAGAAACACACACAGACACACAAACACACACATATATGTGCACACGCAGACACACACACGTGTGTGCGCACACATGCACCTGCAGATGCACACACACATGCACATGCACACACACATGCATATGCACACACACACACACATGTGCACCCACACACATGCGTGCACCCACACACATGCATACAGACACACAAGCACACATATGCACACACACACACACAAATACACGTGCGCACATGCACGCACATACACATATGTGCACACACACATGCACACACACACAGGCACACACATGGACAAACACATATGTGCACACACATGGATACACACATATGTGCACACACATACATGCACACATGCGCACACACATCCACACACATGGGAATCATACACACAGAGATACACAGTGTTAGGAGAGGCTTACCTTGACAGTATTGTAGCTGCTGGGATTAGTGTCTGGTATTAAGCCAGATGCTGCCATGTAGGTGCTGCCAATGGTCTTAATTTTGGTGATGTTTCGGAATTGTGGTTCATCCAGTAACTGCGGAAAGGAGCAGAATATGAAGCTGGGGTTGGGCTGAACTTTAAACCACAGCAGGAGGCTGTTTAATCACAGATCTGCTGAGAGTGTCATCACTCCCTGTGATAGGACAAGACATGCAGAGGCTAATGGGGAAGCTGAACCATTCCAGTCTTAAGCTGCAGGGACTGTGTATATTACAACATGAGGACAGGAATTTTCAAACCAAGTTGTTGCTGGACTGGGAGCCATTGTAGGTCAGTGGGCACAGGGGATGATGGAACTTGGTGTGAGTTAGGATACAGGCAGCAGAGTTTTGGATGAACTGAAGTTTATGGTGGCTGGGAGATTGGAGGCCGACCAGGGGAGCATTGGAATTGTCCATTCTGGAGGTAACAAAGGCACAGTTGAGGTTTCAACAGCTGATGAGCTGAGGCAGGGTTAAGATGAGCGACGTTACAAAGATCAAAGTAGGTGGTTTGTGACAGAGAGCACACGGGTCAGGAGCTCAGCTCAGGGTTCATTACAGTGCCTTAGGCAACGAGCAGGGAAAAGGGTGGAGTGAGTAGCTAGGGAACAGAGTTTGGCTATCCCTGAAATCCAGCCTTATCATCCTTTCCCTTAACCCCATCTATATACCTTCAGTCCATATCTCTCAACTCCACCTTCTCCCCATTCAACTCCACTATACACAATGCCAAACCTCGTCTCTCTGCAGAGATATATCGACATCTTTTGTTTCAATCTCTTTGCCTGGGAATTCACTCTGCTGCCTGCTTGCTGATTGGGTAAAACTCTGGGCATCCATCCTATTCCTGCATTGGTTCCTGTGTCCTTCAGGTTAAGTATGGCCACGAATCGGACAGGCTGTACTTACACCATCAAAATCAGAGATGATTTCATTGAGGAATCGCAGACACTCAATGCCTCCATTGTTAATACTCTCCTCGGTGTAGAAATCAGAGAAATTGGGGATCGATGCAAACATGACCCCAATCTCATCATATGACTGACTGTACAATTCCTGCAGGTAGGAAAATATCAAAGAGAATATCTTAATAACGGTTCCCAGAGCTAGGATAAGGACGGAGAGAGAGGGATGGGAAGAGAGAGGGATGGAGACAGAGAGAGGGAGAACATAGGAAATAAATAGGACCTTGTCAATCACCTCATCTCGTTTCTTGGAGCCAAGGAAATGTCGAGCGACGTGTTCCGGTAACATGTTGGTGACCAGAGCCTCGTTCCACCGTCGCATCTCAGAAACTCGCTCCTTCTGCTCATGAACATCGATTTTCCACAGGAACTGAGTTCGTGCTAACTTTTCCACCTGAGAGAGAGGGAGCCTGGATATTAATGAGAATAATGAAAACTGGGAGTAATACTCCGCAACGATACTCTGCACTGATACTCCGCAGTGATACTCCGCAGTGATACTCGGCTGTGATACACCACAGTGATACCCCACAATAATACTCTGCAGCAACACTGCAGCAATGCTCTGTGGTAATACTCTGCAGTGAAACTCCACAATAATAGTCCATAGTAATACTCTGTAGTCATACTCCGCAGTAATAGGGACATAGGACATAGGAACAGGAGAAGGCCATTCAGCCCATCGACCCTGCTCCTCCATCAATACGATCATGGCTGATCGAACAGTTCAATGCCTTTTACCCACATTATCCCCATAACCATTTACGTTACTGTCAGTCAGAATCTATCAATCTCTACCTTAAACACACTCAATGACTGAACTTCCACAGCCCTTTGGAGGAGAGAATTTCAAAGATTCACCACCCTCTGAGTAAAAAAATTCTCCTCATCTCAGTCCTAAGTGGCTTCTCCCTTATTTTGTGATTGTGTCCCCTGGTTCTAGACTCCCCAACCAGGGGAAACATCCTACCTGCATCTACCCTGTCTATTCCTTTAAGTATTTTGTAGGTTTTGATGAGATCACCTCTCATTCTTTGAAACTCTAGAGAATACAGGCCCAGTTTCCCCAATCTCTCTTCACAAGACAGTCCCATCATCCCGGGATCAGGTCTGGTGAACCTTCGTTGCACTCCCTCTATGGCAATAATATACTTTCTGAGGTAAGGGGACCAAAACTGTACACAGTGCTCCAGGTGCGGTCTAACCAAGCTTCTATACAATTGAAGCAAGACTTCACTCCTCCTGTACTCAAATCCTCTTGTGATAAAGGCTAACATTCCATTAGCTTCCTAATTCCCTGCTGCACCCGCCTGTTAACCTTCAGTGACACATGGACAGGGACACCCAGGTCCCTTTGCACATCTACACTTTCTAATCTTTTACCATTTAGGAAATACTCTGCACACCTGTTCCTTCTACCTCACATTTTTCCACATTATATTCCATCTGTCATGTTCTTGCCCACTCACTAAGTCTGTCCAAATCCTCCTGTAGCCGATTTACATCTTCCTCACAACACATATTCCTGCCTAGCTTTGCATCATCCACGAAATATTACACTATTCTCCGCAGTGATATTCCACACCTGGTACCTCCCCTCCCCCACCAAACATTCGGATATGAAACAATCAACATGTCCAATATCAATGGAGTCAAGGACACAGATTCCCCTCAGAACTATCCCCTGGTCAGACCCCACCTGGGGTACCACATTCAGATGTGGCCACCACAGCTCAGGAGGGATATACTGGCCATGCAGGAGGGTACAAAGCAGGTTCATTATAATGAGACCGGTGACAAGGGGTTAAGTCATGAGGTCGAGGCTTGTGTTCTCCAGTATATAGAATTAAGCGGCGATCAAATTGAGGAGTTCAAAATTATTAAAGAATTTGGAAGGCCAGATAGAGAGAAGCTATTTCCTCTACTGAACAAAGAACATAAGCAAGAGGAGCAGGAGGAGGCCATTCAGCCTCTCGAGCCTGCTCCACCATTCAAGAAGATCATGGCTGAACATGGCCATCTACTCTGATAACCTTTCTCGATAACCTTTGATTCCCTTGACTAACAAGAATCTATGGTCTGATGGCTACATCCAATCCCTCTACACCTCCATCCCCCACCAGGATGGTCTGAGGGCCCTTAGCTTCTTCCTCGAACAGAGGCCCGAACAATCCCCATCCACCACTACTCTCCTCCGTCTGGCTGAACTTGTTCTCACACTGAACAATTTCTCCTTCAACTCCTCTCACTTCCTCCAAATAAAAGGTGTGGCTATGGGTACCCGCATGGGCCCCAGCTATGCCTGTCTCTTTATGGGGTATGTGGAACATTCCTTGTTCCAGTCCTACTCCGGCCCCCTTCCACAACTCTTTCTCCGGTACATCGATGATTACTTCGGTGCTGCTTCATGCTCTCGTTGGGACTTGGAAAAATTTATTAATTTTGCTTCCAATCTCCACCCCTCCATCATTTTCACGTGGTCCATCTCTGACACTTCCCTTCCCTTCCTTGACCTCTCTGTCTCAATCTCTGGTGATAGACTGTCCACCAATATCCACTACAAGCCTACCGACTCCCACAGCTACCTCGACTACAGCTCCTCAAACCCCGCTTCCTGTAAGGGCTCCATCCCATTCTCCCAGTTCCTTCGCCTTCGTCGCATCTGTTCCGATGATGCTACCTTCAAAAACAGTTCCTCTGACATGTCCTCCTTCTTCCTTAACCGAGGTTTTCCACCCACGGTCGTTGACAGGGCCCTCAACCGTGTCCGGCCCATCTCCCGCGCATCCACCCTCACGCCTTCTCCTCCCTCCCAGAAACATGATAGGGTCCCCCTTGTCCTCACTTATCACCCCACCAGCCTCCGCATTCAAAGGATCATCCTCCGCCATTTCCGCCAACTCCAGCATGATGCCACCACCAAACACATCTTCCCTTCACCCCCCCCGGCGGCATTCTGCAGGGATCGTTCCCTCCAGGACACCCTGGTCCACTCCTCCATCACCCCCTACTCCTCAACCCCCTCCCACGGCACCTTCCCATGCAACCACAGAAGATGCAACACCTGCTCTTTTACTTCCTCTCTCCTCACCGTCCAAGGGCGCAAACACTCCTTTCAAGTGAAGGAGCATTTCACTTGCATTTCCCCCAACTTAGTCTACTGCATTCGTTGCTCCCAATGTGGTCTCCTCTACATTGGAGAGACCAAACGCAGACTGGGTGACCGCTTTGCAGAACACCTTCGGTCTGTCCACAAGCATGACCCAGACCTCCCTGTCGCTGGCCATTTCAACACTCCACCCTGCTCTCTTGCCCACATGTCTGTCCTTGGCCTGCTGCATTGTTCCAGTGAAGCCCAACGCAAACTGGAGGAACAGCACCTCATCTTCCGACTAGGCACCTTACAGCCTTCTGAACTGAATATTGAGTTCAACAGTTTTAGATCATGAACTCTCTCCTCCATCCCCACCCCCTTTCCGATCCCCCTTTTTATCCAATAATTTATATAGATTTTTCTTTTCCCACCTATTTCCATTATTTTTAAATGTATTTCCATCCATTGTTTTATCTCTACCTTTTAGCCTTTTTCGATTCCTTCACCCCACCCCACCCCCACTAGGACTAACTGTACCTTGCTTGTCCTGCTTTCTACCCTTAATTAGCACATTCCTTAGATAATATCACCACCTTCAACACCTCTTTGTCCTTTTGTCTGTGACATCTTTTGGTTATCTCCACCTATCACTGGCCCTCTATCCAGATCTACTTGTCCCACCTCCGCTTCAACCAGCTTATATTTCACCTCTCTTCTATTTTTACTTAGTTCTGTTGAAGAGTCATTCGGACTCGAAACGTTAACTGTGTTTCTCTCCACAGATACTGCCAGACCTGCTGAGTTTTTCCAGGTACTTTTGTTTTTATTAAGAATCTATCTACCTCTACCTTAAAAATATTCAATGACGCCGCCTCCTCCACCTTCTGAGACAGAGAATTCCAAAGTCCACAACCCCCGGAGAGAAAAAAATTCTCCTCATCTCTGTCCTAAAAGGGCGACCCCTAATTTTAAAACAGAGCCCCCTAGTTCTGGACTCACCCACAAGAAGAAACATCCTTTCCACGTCCACCTTGTCAAGGCCGTTCAGGACCTTGTAAACTTCAATCAAATCACCCCTCACTCTTCTAAACTCCAGTGGAAACAAGCCCAGTCTGTCCAACTTTTAAGGGGTATAATTTTTTTTAAATATTAGAGTCTCATCATTCAGTGCACATCTTCACACAAAGATTAGCGGAGATCAGGAATTCACTCTCCCGATACTGGAGGGTCAATTGGAGCTTTACATTTTTGTTGGGTTCGGGGTATCTACAGATGCTGGCAAATGATCTAATTCAATGTGGACTCGAGCGGCTGAATGGCCTCTTCCTGTTCCTTTGTTTTTTTACTGACAAGTTAGATTTAATTGCACAGGGCTGGTTTGTCCAACTATATGAAAGGTCCTTTGTTAGAAGTTTGAGTCTTGGTGACGCTTGTTGAAGTTAAAAGACTGAGTTTAGCTGCTTGCTTTGGTTCCTGGTCTGGGTCTCACTGAACGAAGAGTCACTGGCCGGAAGTTTCCGAGTTTGCCAGTGTCGGGCGTGTTCGGAGATGTGAGCGGACAATATGGTGAGACCAGTTTCACAATGGCATGAAGCCAGTTTGCAATAGTCCACTCAGCCTGTCAATGGTGGGCTGTACTCCCCACCATCGGATGTCAGGAAACTCACTGTAACATATCAGCATATCATTATAATGCCAGCCCACCAGAATCATCCCCCCGGCTGGATTGTCCGCCCACATCAGCAGGAAAACACACCGACGTGTTCCACAACAGCATATATAAGGCGTGTACCTGGTGAGCTGCACTTCACTCGGGACTTCAAGGTTTGTTTGCCTACCTTGCCTCGGACAGTACTCACAGTCATCAGCACCAGGCTTCACACACAGCACCACATCACTGTTAGGGGGGCTCACAGGCAGGTGTCTAACTACCAGACCAGCCGTACATGGGGGGCTTTCCAATAGCTGCAGGGCTAGGGCTTGGGGAAGGGGGAGAAGTGGCCCCAGGTAAGGGAAGAGGCTGCAGGGCGAGGGCTGTACTGGGGAAGGAGGGTATCCCAGGGTGTGTGTGGGGGGCACATGTTGATGTGTACAAGTGGCCTCAAGATAGTGAGGGATGAGGAGGCAGCCTCCAGAGGAGATGAAGCCAGATGGAGATGTGAGGCTGTGTGAGAGAGTGAGTGGTGATGACCCTTGAGCTGGCAGTGAGTGAGATGCCAGTGAATGTGTGAGTTTGTGAGTTTTGTGAGGGTGTGAGTGTAGAGGGATGAGATGGTTGCCTTACCCTGGCTGCACAGATGAGATCATTCATCCTCTTTCTGCATTGGATGGCCGACCTCTTCTGTGCAGCGTTAGCACTGACACCACTGCCACCACCTACCAAGCTGGATTGGTGACACCGCTGCCCATCCTGCGGCCAGAGCTGGGGTAGAGGACATTGTGGCAGCCTCCACGGTGTCCAAAGGGCCTTCCAGTGACACGTCATTAAACCTGGGGGGGGCTACAGTCTTTTTGCTTTTCATGGACATCTTCCCTGCAGTAGCTGCAGGCTGGAAACTCTGAGATGTGTGCGCGCAGCTGGTCTTTAAATATGATGCCCGGTGTGATGAAGCGGTGAGGTGATGGTGCGGTGGGTGAATGAGACCCCGCCCGCCATGGAATGTAGCATTAATGTGGCAGGTTTGGGACGTGAAAACCCACCATCGTGGCCGGCAGGTAAAACATCGTTTAACCCGCTCGCTACCGCTCTTAGTGTAAATCTGGGGTGATCCCACCCATTGGATGGAGTCCAGCACAGGAGAGGTGATATATCCTGTACCAAGGTCCAACCCAAAGCTCACTGACCTAGAGTGGCACCTATCATTGCTAATTAAAATTCTCATCCTCTGTGGCCTCATCCTTCTCTCTCTCCTGTCCTATAACCCACCCCCTGAACTCTTCATTCCTCTAACTCCTTCCCTTCCCATTCCTTGCCCAGCATATTGGCCATGCCATCAGTTGCCTGGTGATATTCTCTGGAACCCCCTCCTCTGTACTCTCCACCTTAAGGCCTGAACGTAGAAGCAATAAGCTCCTTCCTCACCCAACACTCACACCTCCCTGACCCAAACGCAACTGAGGCCAATGATGCATCTGTGCTGAAGTCACGTGACTCGACAAAGGCAGGACTGGGATGAGGTCTGACTCTTGCTTTGTGCTAACCTCTCCGACTGAGTAAGCAGGACAGGGTATTTTTGTGAATGAGTTTCTGTCTGACATGAGAACAAAGGAATGGCTGGAAATTTCAAAAAGTCCATCGATTTCACCTTCTACCACCCTGATAGTCACGTGACACAATGAGAATGGACTAAACACAACAGCCAATTTCCATCAATGAATCCACAACAGACCCAAACATGAGGTGAGGAAAACACAGGTCCAAACTCGCCCGTTCCTCCTGAGCACATTACACTCACCACGCGTCAAATCGAAATTAGTCATTAATTGTATCCCAAAATATCATCTTCTGACCAGATTCCTCTACAATGCATGGAGCTCTCTGAAGTTCTCCTGACCCTGGGCCCCCAATTGTTCTGTGCTACAACACCCTACCCAGGGACCCCAATCCCAGTGACCTGTGCCCTGGTCTCTCCTGCAGACCTCCACCCTGAACCCTGCACCCCTCAGACCTGACGTGGCAGCACTTACGTGTCGAGTGAAATAATAAAAGCTCATCATCATGACGAAGATCATGGCTACCATGGAAAACCGAGATGGCACCACAAGCGACCTGCGGAAACAAACAGGGTGTGAGGTCAATCTCCAACACCACATACAAGTGAACGCCAGACTCAGTCAGGGTCAAAAGTCAGTCAGGGTCAGAGACAGTCAGGTCAAGAGTCAACTGGGGTTAGAGACAATCAGGGTCAAAAGTAAATCAGGGTCATGGGGCAATCAGGGTCAAGAGTCAGAGTTGGTCGAATCAAGAGTCAATTGAGGTCAGAGTCAATCAGAGTCAAGTGCTGATCAGGATTAATCATGCTCAAGGGTCAATTAGGGTCAAGAATCGATTAGGGTCAAGAGTCACTCAGGGTCAGAGTAAATTAGGGTCAGAGTTGATCAAGGGTTGACTAGGGTCGATTAGGATTGACTAGGGTCAAGGGTCGATCAGGGTCAAGATTCAATCAGGGTCAAGAGTCGATCAGGGTTGATCAGGGTCAATCAGAGTCAGTCAGAACATCATCACTGTTCTATTCCCAGACCTGACCAAAGCTAAAACATCCCCGTGTTTCACCACCTCTCTCGTGGTACATACGAACAAACGAACTAGGAGCAGGAGTGGGCCACTCGGCCCCTCGAGTCTGCTCCGCCATTTAATAAGATCATGGTTGATCTGAATGTAACCTCAGCCCCACATTCCCGCCTACCCCCGATAACCTTTCACCCCCTTGTTAAACAAGAATCTATCCAGCTCTGCCTTAAAAATATTCAAACACTGCTTCCACTGCCTTCTGAGGAAGAGAGTTCCAAAGATTCACAACCCTCTGAAAGAAAACATTTCTCCTCATCTCTGTTTTAAATGGATGACCCCTTATTTTTAACCAGTGACCCCTAGTTCTAGATTCTCCCACAAGTGGAAACATCCTTTTATTTATTGATTCCAGGGAATTGGCATCACTGACAAGGCCTGCAGTTATTCCCCATCACTAGGAGTCCCTGCTCTCTCTCACCTCTTTTCCCACATGACTATCCCACTCTCTCTATCTTGTTTCTCCCAGAATATTTCCCAAGCTGACCTCCCGTTACTCAGCCTTGAAAACCAGCTGTGATATCAGTGTCCTCACCTATACTCACTCTCACTCCTGCAGCACTAACCCTCGCTGGCCCATCCTTTCCTGGCATTCATTCTTGCAATGTGAGTGTTGCTGGAAAAGCTGGTATTTTCTGCCCATCCCTGATTGCCCCGGGAAAAGCTTTTTGAAAGGTTGGCAGGGGTTTAATACCAGCTGGGCAGCTTGTTGGCCTCCATCTGAGGGCAGTCCTGGTTTGGAGCTGAAGTCATATTGGCCAATTTCAAACATCAGCTACAAGGCATCTTCAATATAGCAAAACAGCCCAAGGTACTTCTCAGGAATGTCATCGGAGCCACATAAGGAGGTACCAGAACATCTGACTAAAAACTTGGTCAAAGTGATACGTTTTAAGGACTATATGAAAGGAGAGAGAGGTGGAGAGGTTTCAGGAGGGACTTCCAGGGCTTAGGGCCCAGGCAGCTGAAGGCACAGCCGCCTGCGATGGAGTGATTAAAACTGGGAATGCTCACAAGGCCAGGACTGGAGAAGAGCAGGGATCTTGGAGAGTTGTAGGGCTGCAATAGGTTAAAGAGGGCAGGAGAGAGGCCATAATGGGATTTGAAAACAGGAGGAAGGATTTTAAACGAGAGGTGTTGCTGGATCAGGAATCAGTGTAAGTCAGCAAGCGCTGAGGTAACAGGCGAATGGGGCTGGATGTGCAATACAATGGGAATCTGTAATGACAGCATTACGATTGTCAAGTGTACATTAGCAAAGGTACTGATGTTAGTTTCAGCAGCAGATGGACAGTCACTGGGCTGGAGGTGGGCAGGATTACACAGGTGGAGTCGTGATCTTAGGAATGGGGCAGGAATTGGGCCAGAATCTCAGCTCAGAGTCAAACAGGCCATGACATCAGTGAACAGTCTTAGTCAGCCTTAGAGAGTGACCAGGGAGAGGGTGGAGTTAGTGGCTCGGGAACAGTACGGTGTAGAGGGAGCTTTACTCTGTATCTAACCCAGTGCTGTTCCTGTCCTGGGAGTGTTTGATGGGGACAGTGTAGAGGGAGCTTTACTCTGTATCTAACCCCGTGCTGTACCTGTCCTGGGAGTGTTTGATGGGGACAGTGTAGAGTGAGCTTTACGCTGTATCTAACCCCGTGCTGTACCTGTCCTGGGAGTGTTTGATGGGGACAGTGTAGAGGGAGCTTTACTCTGTATCTAACCCCGTGCTGTACCTGTCCTGGGAGTGTTTGATGGGGACAGTGTAGAGGGAGCTTTACTCTGTATCTAACCCCGTGCTGTACCTGTCCTGGGAGTGTTTGATGGGGACGGTGTAGAGGGAGATTTACTCTGTATCTAACCCCGTGCTGTACCTGTCCTAGCAGTGTTTGATGGGGACAGTGTAGAGGGAGCTTTACTCTGTATCTAACCCTGTGCTGTACCTGTCCTAGGAGTGTTTGATGGGGGACAGTGTAGAGGGAGCTTTACTCTGTATCTAACATCGTGCTGTACCTGTCCTGGGAGTGTTTGATGGGGACGGTGTAGAGGGAGCTTTACTCTGTATCTAACCCCGTGCTGCACCTATCCTGGGAGTGTTTGATGGGGACAGTGTAGAGGGAGCTTTACTCTGTATCTAACACCGTGCTGTACCTGTCCTGGGAGTGTTTGATGGGGACAGTGTAGAGGGAGCTTTACTCTGTATCTAACCCCATGCTGTACCTGTCCTGGGAGTGTTTGATGGGGTCAGTGTAGAGGGAGCTTTACTCTGTGTCTAACCCCGTGCTGTACCTGCCCTGGGAGTGTTTGATGGGGACAGTGTAGAGGGAGCTTTACTCTGTATCTAACCCCATGCTGTACCTGTCCTGGGAGTGTTTGATGGGGACAGTGTAGAGGGAGCTTTACTCTGTGTCTAACCCCGTGCTGTACCTGTCCTGGGAGTGTTTGATGGGGACAGTGTAGAGGGAGCTTTACTCTGTATCTAACCCCGTGCTGTACCTGTCCTGGGAGTGTTTGATGGGGACAGTGTAGAGGGAGCTTTACTCTGTATCTAACACCATGTTGTACCTGTCCTGGGAGTGTTTGATGGGGACAGTGTAGAGGGATCTTTACTCTGTATCTAACCCCGTGCGGTACCTGTCCTGGGAGTGTTTGATGGGGACAGTGTAGAGGGAGCTTTACTCTGTATCTATCCCCCAGCTGTACCTGTCCTGGGAGTGTTTGATGGGGACAGTGTACAGGGAGCTTTACTCTGTGTCTAACCCCGTGCTGTACCTGTCCTGGGAGTGTTTGATGGGGACGGTGTAGAGGGAGCTTTACTCTGTATCTAACCCTGTGCTGCACCTGTCCTGGGAGTGTTTGATGGGGACAGTGTACAAGGAGCTTTACTCTGTATGTAACCCTATACTGTACCTGTCCTGGGAGTGTTTGATGGGGTCAGTGTAGAGGGAGCTTTACTCTGTATCTAACCCAGTGCTGTACCTGTCTTGGGAGTGTTTGATGGGGACAGTGTAGAGGGAGCTTTACTCTGCATCTAACCCCGTGCTGTACCTGTCCTGGGAGTGTTTGATGGGGACAGTGTAGAGGGAGCTTTACTCTGTGTCTAACCCCGTGCTGCACCTGTCCTGGGAGTGTTTGATGGGGACGGTGTAGAGGGAGCTTTACTCTGCATCTAACCCCGTGCTGTACCTGTCCTGGGAGTGTTTGATGGGGACAGTGTAGAGGGAGCTTTACTCTGTGTCTAACCCCGTGCTGTACCTGTCCTGGGAGTGTTTGATGGGGACAGTGTAGAGGGAGCTTTACTCTGTATCTAACCCCGTGCGGTACCTGTCCTGGGAGTGTTTGATGGGGACGGTGTAGAGGGAGCTTTACTCTGTATCTAACCCCGTGCGGTACCTGTCCTGGGAGTGTTTGATGGGGACGGTGTAGAGGGAGCTTTACTCTGCATCTAACCCCGTGCTGTTCCTGTCCTGGGGGTGTTTGATGGGGACAGTGTAGAGGGAACTTTACTCTGTATCTAACCCCATGCTGTTCCTGTCCTGGGGGTGTTTGATGGGGACAGTGTAGAGGGAGCTTTACTCTGTGTCTAACACCATGCTGTACCTGTCCTGGGAGTGTTTGATGGGGACGGTGTAGAGGGAGCTTTACTCTGTATCTAACACCATGCTGTACCTGTCCTGGGAGTGTTTGATGGGGACAGTGTACAGGGAGCTTTACTCTGCATCTAACCCCGTGCTGTTCCTGTCCTGGGGGTGTTTGATGGGGACAGTGTAGAGGGAACTTTACTCTGTATCTAACCCCATGCTGTACCTGTCCTGGGAGTGTTTGATGGGGACAGTGTACAGGGAGCTTTACTCTGTGTCTAACCCCGTGCTGTACCTGTCCTGGAAGTGTTTGATGGGGATGGTGTAGAGGGAGCTTTACTCTGCATCTAACCCAGTGCTGTTCCTGTCCTGGGAGTGTTTGATGGGGACAGTGTAGAGGGACCTTTACTCTGTGTCTAACCCCGTGCTGTACCTGTCCTGGGAGTGTTTGAATGGGACAGTGTAGAGGGAGCTTTGCTCTGTATGTAACCCAGTGCTGTTCCTGTCCTGGGGGTGTTTGATGGGGACAGTGTAGAGGGAGCTTTACTCTGTATCTAACCCCGTGCTGTAGAGAGTCCAGTTCTCTGTACTTCGGCACATGCTAATGATTCCATTTTCAGTTACAAGTTCCTGATCCTCCATTGTAAACTTGAGAATGTCCTGAGCCCGCCACTGATACCTTGTTGCATTTCACAACTTCCCACAACCTTTAATCTCTTGAACCCTGAACATTCAGCCAGAAAAACTGCCAAGTTGTTGACTCGCTCGGAGCTTTAGAAACCTTGCAATGTCCAGCCTGCTTCCACAAGCTGACAATGCAGTAATAACCCTGTTTTTAACTTGAGCCCCTAATTTGTTCCTGCTCTGTCATCACTTACTGAAATTCCTGGAAGCGCTCCCGGTCATATTCTTCATAGAGCTCCCTCCAGCCCAGGATACTGACCAAGCCACATGATCCAGTGATGACGAGCATCAGGAAGACCTTCACCATGTGGCTGACCTGTACCAGCATCGTCGTGGCGATGAGCGCCAGCACTGAGATGTAGCTGTAGTATTTCGGCTGTTTTGCGCAGCTCCTGCCCATCTGGGTCAGGTTTCCATTCGAGGAAGCTGGGTAACTGTGCAGACAGCTTAACTTGGGAAGAAAACCCCAACATTACTCAACACCAGGACTAATCCAAAAAATACAGTCACAATACCAAAAAAATCACCAAAACCCCCACATTACACCCGCCAACAGAACCCTCAACCCCAACATCACTAACACCGTAACTCTCACCAAAACCAACACCAAACACCAATGGAACCCACATCATGACCCCACCCCCACATCCTCACCATTACCCCCACAACGTTCTCTCACCCTGGCATTCACTCCGTCTTCACAATGAACAATTTACCCAGATGAGTCTCCATAATTCAGAACTTTTAATACTTGAGTTCGATGTGAAGTGAACTCACTCACACAGATCAGGAACTTTCCTAGTTCCTTGTGGGAACACCAAAGGGTTATGATGTCACCAATTGGTTTCCATGGGGCAGAAAGGGTCATGTCCCGTTTAAGAGAGTGAGGGTGGGGGGGGGGGGGGGGCCTCTGCTCTAAGGTAATGAGGGTGGGGGGGGTGCTCTGGTCTAAGGGAACGAGGTTGGGGGTTGTTCTGGTCTAAGGGAAAGAGGGTGGGGGGGGGCTCTGGTCTAAGGTAATGAGGGTGGGGGGGGTGCTCTGGTCTAAGGGAACGAGGGTGGGGGGGGGGCTCTGGTCTAAGGGAACGAGGGTGGGGGTTGTTCTGGTCTAAGGGAACGAGGGTGGATGCTGGGATGAAGGGTTATCTTATGAGGACAGGTTGGGCAGGCTGGGTCTATACTCACTGGAGTTTAGAAGAATGAGAGGTGATCTTATAGAAATGTATGATTGTGACAGGGCCGATCCTGCCAGGATGTTCTTCTCATGGGGGAGTCTATAACCGGGGCCAAGCTTCAAAATAAAGTATCTCCCATTTAAGGTATGAAAAAGGAGGAATTAGGCTGAGTTAGACAGATTTTTGATTGATAAGAGAGTCAAAGGTTTTGGGGAACAGGCAGGAAAGTGGAGTTGAGGCCTAGGGCAGATCAGCCATGATCTTATTGAATGGTGGGGCAGTTTTGAGGGGTTGAATGGCCTCCTCCTGCTCCTAATTTGTACGTTCATCTGAAACAGACAGACTGACACAGACACACAAGACTGATACACAGATGCATACAAACACACAGACATGTCATTAACAGAGAATCTGCTGTCTAAAGGTTTATTTCAGAGATAGCCCACTGCCAAGAGGCCCAGGGTTCTGCCCTGGACTCCCCATTGACCCAACATGTTGCCTTCATTGCCCAAATGAAACTCCATCATGTGGAAAATTCGCCACACACTCCAAACAGGCGACTCATTACCTCACGGAAAGCAGATAATTACAGGTCCCTGGGTTACACATTAACCAGATGAGTCACCGCTTCTCCGGTTCAAAGGTCACTCCTGATCGGGTCCATAGAGTTCCACTAAACACCGTACAGCTTTCTCCCACTCAAAATAAGTTACTTGCAAAATATTGCAAATCACACACAGGTCATTTATAAGTCAGCAATTGAGACACAGAAGGAAACATCAGTAAAAACTGGTAATTAAGAATACTGTTCTGAACTGTTTTTTCATTCTGGGCAAACAGAGCTGGAGTACAGACTTTGCACATGGCTAAATTACCCCACATTTAGCAACAGAAAGGGTGAGTCAGCCGGGGTTCCTGCTCCTGATCACTATCCAGTGATCCCTGGGTTAGAGAGAGAGAGAGAGGGGAAATCAGCCAGGGTTCCTGCTCCTAATCACTGTCCAGTGACCCCTGGGTTAGAGAGAGAGAGAGGGGAAATCAGCCAGGGTTCCTGCTCCTGATCACTGTCCAGTGATCCCTGGGTTAGAGAGAGAGGGGAAATCAGCCAGGGTTCCTGCTCCTGATCACTGTCCAGTGATCCCTGGGTTAGAGAGAGAGAGGAAATCAGCCAGGGTTCCTGCTCCTGATCACTGTCCAGTGATCCCTGGGTTAGAGAGAGAGAGGGGGGAAATCAGCCAGGGTTCCTGCTCCTGATCACTGTCCAGTGATCCCTGGGTTAGAGAGAGAGAGAGGGGAAATCAGCCAGGGTTCCTGCTCCTGATCACTGTCCAGTGATCCCTGGGTTAGAGAGAGAGAGAGAGAGAGGGGAAATCAGCCAGGGTTCCTGCTCCTGATCACTGTCCAGTGATCCCTGGGTTAGAGAGAGAGAGAGAGAGAGAGGGGAAATCAGCCAGGGTTCCTGCTCCTGATCACAGTCCAGTGATCCCTGGGTTAGAGAGAGAGAGAGAGAGAGAGGGGAAATCAGCCAGGGTTCCTGCTCCTGATCACAGTCCAGTAACCCCTGGGTTAGAGAGAGAGAGAGAGGGGAAATCAGCCAGGGTTCCTGCTCCTGATCACTGCCCAGTGATCCCTGGGTTAGAGAGAGCGAGAGGGGAAATCAGCCAGGGTTCCTGCTCCTGATCACTGTCCAGTGATCCCTGGGTTAGAGAGAGAGAGAGGGGAAATCAGCCAGGGTTCCTGCTCCTGATCACTGTCCAGTGATCCCTGGGTTAGAGAGAGAGAGAGGGGAAATCAGCCAGGGTTCCTGCTCCTGATCACTGTCCAGTGATCCCTGGGTTAGAGAGAGAGAGGGGGAATCAGCCAGGGTTCCTGCTCCTGATCACTGTCCAGTGATCCCTGGGTTAGAGAGAGAGAGAGAGAGAGGGGAAATCAGCCAGGGTTCCTGCTCCTGATCACTGTCCAGTGATCCCTGGGTTAGAGAGAGAGAGAGAGAGAGAGGGGAAATCAGCCAGGGTTCCTGCTCCTGATCACTGCCCAGTGATCCCTGGGTTAGAGAGAGCGAGAGGGGAAATCAGCCAGGGTTCCTGATCCTGATCACTGTCCAGTGATCCCTGGGTTAGAGAGAGAGAGGGGACATCAGCCAGGGTTCCTGCTCCTGATCACTGTCCAGTGATCCCTGGGTTAGAGAGAGAGAGGGGACATCAGCCAGGGTTCCTGCTCCTGATCACTGTCCAGTGATCCCTGGGTTAGAGAGAGAGAGGGGACATCAGCCAGGGTTCCTGCTCCTGATCACTGTCCAGTGATCCCTGGGTTCGAGAGAGAGAGGGGAAATCAGCCAGGGTTCCTGCTCCTGATCACTGTCCAGTGATCCCTGGGTTCGAGAGAGAGAGGGGAAATCAGCCAGGGTTCCTGCTCCTGATCACTGTCCAGTGATCCCTGGGTTAGAGAGAGAGAGAGGGGAAATCAGCCAGGGTTCCTGCTCCTGATCACTGTCCAGTGATCCCTGGGTTAGAGAGAGAGAGAGGGGAAATCAGCCAGGGTTCCTGCTCCTGATCACTGTCCAGTGATCCCTGGGTTCGAGAGAGAGAGGGGAAATCAGCCAGGGTTCCTGCTCCTGATCACTGTCCAGTGATCCCTGGGTTAGAGAGAGAGAGAGGGGAAATCAGCCAGGGTTTCTGCTCCTGATCACTGTCCAGTGATCCCTGGGTTAGAGAGAGAGAGAGAGGGGAAATCAGCCAGGGTTTCTGCTCCTGATCACTGTCCAGTGATCCCTGGGTTAGAGAGAGAGCGAGAGGGGAAATCAGCCAGGGTTCCTGCTCCTGATCACTGTCCAGTGAGCCTTGGCTTGCCACCATTTACAAATTACATGTTTTATACATTCGAAGGCCAAAGTGGACGAGATGACATTTGCCTTTTTGAAATCCATTTGCTGCAGTTTTACCCTCCAATGAATGAGCTCATTTCTCTTCCCAATCTTCTGCCCCGATCTGTGCAATGTCACCCATCAGCAAATGTGGTTCTGTGACTTTGATCATATCATTTAATTAGTTACTAAATACAGTGAACAGTTGAGGCCAATACACCGATCCTTGTGAGAAGCCATCCCTCACATCCAGCCGATCAGCCACTTTTCGAACCAGGTCAGTAAGACCTTCAATTTCCTAAACCGTTTCTTACAAGTGACTTCATACAAAGCCTTAGGTAAGTTCATAAATAAGATTCACAGACAATCCCCTGTCCATTGCTTCAGTTACCTCTTCAAAATACTCGACCTGATTCACCAGGGCTGATCCACCCTTTACAAATTCATCTCTCTGATCAGCAGGAAACGTCCCTGCTGTTCCGTTATGCTATCTTTAAATATAGACCCTAGTAATTTCCCAACAACTGGTCAATAATTCCCTGGTTTCCCTCTCATCTTTCTTAAATAGCAGAGTAACAATCTTAAACAAACAGCTGCCAAAGCGAGAGACATGTTGGAAGGTTCTCGTCAGGGAGTCTGTAAATGTACTCATCTAATTCCTGTAAAACTCTGGGATTGAAAGCACCTGGAGGTAAGGATTTGTCACTTTCTCGTGCTGTTGTTTGCTCCATTACTGTTGTTTTGCTTACGCTAATTTTGTAAGTCCTTGTCACTGATTTAATATTTGTTTCCTTGGGATGTCTGCCCTTGTGACCTCTTCCCTCAGTGTCAAATATTGGCGCAGTTTGTGTGTCTGTGCATGTGTGTCTGTGCGTGCATGTGTCTGTGCGTGTGTGTCTGTGCGTGCATGTGTCTGTGCGTTCATGTGTCTCAGTGTGTATGTGTCTGTGCGTGCATGTGTCTCTGCGTGTGTATGTGTGTCTGTGTGTGCATGTGTCTGTGCGCGCATGTGTCTGTGCGCGCATGTGTCTGTGCGCGCATGTGTCTATGCGTGCATGTGTCTGTGTGTGTGTATGTGTGTCTGTGCGTGCATGTGTCTGTGCGTGCATGTGTCTGTGTGTGTGTATGTGTGTCTGTGCGTGCATGTGTGTCTGTGCATGCATGTGTCTGTGTGTGTGTATGTGTGTCTGTGCGTGCATGTGTGTCAGTGCATGCATGTGTCTGTGTGTGTGTATGTGTGTCTGTGTGTGCATGTGTCTGTGCGCGCATGTGTCTGTGCGCGCATGTGTCTATGCGTGCATGTGTCTGTGCGTGCATGTGTCTGTGCGTGCATGTGTCTGTGCGTGCATGTGTCTGTGCGTGCATGTGTCTCAGTGTGTATGTGTCTGTGCGTGCATGTGTCTGTGCGTGCATGTGTCTGTGCGTGCATGTGTCTGTGCATGTATGTGTGTCTGTGCATGTATGTGTGTCTATGCGTGCATGTGTCTGTGCATGTATGTGTGTCTGTGCGTGCATGTGTCTGTGCGTGCATGTGTCTGTGCGTGCATGTGTCTGTGCGTGCATGTGTCTGTGCGTGCATGTGTCTCAGTGTGTATGTGTCTGTGCGTGCATGTGTGTCTGTGCGTGCATGTGTCTGTGCGTGCATGTGTCTGTGCGTGCATGTGTCTCTGTGTGTATGCGTGTCTGTGCATGCATGTGTGTCAGTGCATGCATGTGTCAGTACGTGCATGTGTCTCTGTGTGTATGCGTGTCTGTGCATGCATGTGTGTCAGTGTGTGCATGTGTCTGTGCGTGCATGTGTGTCTGTGCATGCATGTGTGTCTGTGAGTGCATGTGTGTCTGTGCGTGCATGTGTGTCTGTGTGTATGCGTGTCTGTGTGTATGCGTGTCTGTGCATGCATGTGTGTCAGTGCGTGCATGTATCTGTGTGTGTATGTGTGTCTGTGCATGCATGTGTCTGTGTGTGCATTTGTCTGTGCGTGCATGTATCTGTGTGTGTATGTGTGTCAGTGCGTGCATGTGTCAGTGCGTGCATGTGTCAGTGCGTGCATGTGTCTGTGCGTGCATGTGTCTGTGCGTGCATGTGTCTGTGCGTGCATGTGTCTGTGCGTGCATGTGTCTGTGCGTGCATGTGTCTCTGTGTGTGTATGTGTGTCTGTGCGTGCATGTGTCTGTGCGTACATGTGTCTCTGTGTGTGTATGTGTGTCTGTGCGTGCATGTGCCTGTGCGTGCATGTCAGTGCGTGCAAGTGTCTGTGCGTGCATGTGTCTCTGTGTGTGTATGTGTGTCTGTGCATGCATGTGTCTGTGCGTGCATGTGTCTCTGTGTGTGTATGTGTGTCTGTGCATGCATGTGTGTCTGTGCATGCATGTGTGTCTGTGCGTGCATGTGTCTGTGCGTGCATGTGTCTCTGTGTGTGTATGTGTGTCTGTGCGTGCATGTGCGTCTGTGCGTGCATGTGTGTCTGTGCGTGCATGTGTCTGTGCGTGCATGTGTCTGTGCGTGCATGTGTCTGTGCGTGCATGTGTCTGTGCGTGCATGTGTCTCTGTGTGTGTATGTGTGTCAGTGCGTGCATGTGTCTGTGCATGTATGTGTGTCTGTGCGTGCATGTGTCTCTGTGTGTATGTGTCTGTGCATGTATGTGTCTGTGCGTGCATGTGTCTGTGCATGTGTGTCTGTGCATGTATGTGTGTCTGTGCATGTATGTGTGTCTGTGCATGTATGTGTGTCTGTGCGTGCATGTGTCTGTGCATGTGTGTCTGTGCGTGCATGTGTCTGTGCGTGCATGTGTCTCAGTGTGCATGTGTCTCAGTGTGCATGTGTCTGTGCGTGCATGTGTCTGTGCGTGCATGTGTCTGTGCGTGCATGTGTCTCTGTGTGTATGTGTATCAGTGCGTGCATGTGTCAGTACGTGCATGTGTCAGTACGTGCATGTGTCAGTACGTGCATGTGTCAGTACGTGCATGTGTCTGTGTGTATGCGTGTCTGTGCATGCATGTGTGTCTGTGCGTGCATGTGTCTGTGCGTGCATGTGTGTCTGTGGATGCATGTGTGTCTGAGTGCATGTGTGTCTGTGCGTGCATGTGTCTCTGTGTGTATGCGTGTCTGTGCATGCATGTGTGTCAGTGCGTGCATGTGTGTCTGTGCATGCATGTGTGTCTGAGTGCATGTGTGTCTGTGCGTGCATGTGTCTCTGTGTGTATGCGTGTCTGTGCATGCATGTGTGTCAGTGCATGCATGTGTCTGTGCGTGCATGTGTGTCTGTGCATGCATGTGTGTCTGTGCGTGCATGTGTGTCTGTGCGTGCATGTGTGTCTGTGCGTGCATGTGTCAGTGTGTGCATGTGTCAGTGCGTGCATGTGTCTGTGCGTGCATGTATCTGTGTGTGTATGTGTGTCTGTGCATGCATGTGTCTATGCGTGTATGTGTCAGTGCATGCATGTGTCCGTGCGTGCATGTGTCTCTGTGTGTGTATGTGTATCAGTGCGGGCATGTGTCAGTGCGTGTATGTGTCTGTGCGTGTATGTGTCTGTGCATGCATGTGTCTGTGCATGCATGTGTCTGTGCATGCATGTGTGTCAGTGCGTGCATGTGTCTGTGCGTGCATTTGTCTGTGTGTATGTGTCTGTGCGTGCATGTGTCTGTGCGTGCATGTGTCAGTGCGTGCATGTGTCAGTGCGTGCATGTGTCAGTGCGTGCATGTGTGTCTGTGCATGCATGTGTGTCAGTGCGTGCATGTGTCTGTGCGTGCATGTGTGTCTGTGCATGCATGTGTGTCTGTGCGTGCATGTGTGTCTATGCGTGCATGTGTGTCTGTGCGTGCATGTGTGTCTGTGCGTACATGTGTCAGTGTGTGCATGTGTCAGTGCGTGCATGTGTCAGTGCGTGCATGTGTCAGTGCGTGCATGTGTCTGTGCGTGCATGTGTCTGTGCGTGCATGTGTCTCTGTGTGTGTATGTGTATCTGTGCGTGCATGTGTCTGTGCGTGCATGTGTCAGTGCGTGCATGTGTCTCTGTGTGTATGCGTGTCTGTGCATGCATGTGTGTCAGTGCGTGCATGTGTGTCTGTGCGTGCATGTGTCTCTGTGTGTGCATGTGTCTGTGTGTGCATGTGTCTGTGCGTGCATGTGTCTGTGCGTGCATGTGTCTGTGCGTGCATGTGTCTGTGCGTGCATGTGTCTGTGCGTGCATGTATCTCTGTGTGTATGTGTGTCAGTGCGTGCATGTGTCTGAGCATGTATGTGTGTCAGTGCGTGCATGTGTCTCTGTGTGTATGTGTCTGTGCATGTATGTGTGTCTGTGCGTGCATGTGTCTGTGCATGTGTGTCTGTGCATGTATGTGTGTCTGTGCGTGCATGTGTCTGTGCATGTGTGTCTGTGCATGTATGTGTGTCTGTGCGTGCATGTGTCTGTGCATGTGTGTCTGTGCGTGCATGTGTCTGTGCATGCATGTGTCTCTGTGTGTATGTGACTGTGCATGTATGTGTGTCTGTGCGTGCATGTGTCTGTGCGTGCATGTGTCTCAGTGTGCATGTGTCTGTGCGTGCATGCGTCTGTGCGTGCATGCGTCTGTGCGTGCATGCGTCTGTGCGTGCATGTGTCTGTGCGTGCATGTGTCTGTGCGTGCATGTGTCTCTGTGTGTATGCGTGTCTGTGCATGCGTGTGTCAGTGCGTGCATGTGTCAGTACGTGCATGTGTCTGTGTGTATGCGTGTCTGTGCATGCATGTGTGTCAGTGCGTGCATGTGTCAGTGCGTGCATGTGTGTCTGTGGATGCATGTGTGTCTGAGTGCATGTGTGTCTGTGCGTGCATGTGTCTCTGTGTGTATGCGTGTCTGTGCATGCATGTGTGTCAGTGCGTGCATGTGTGTCTGAGTGCATGTGTGTCTGTGCGTGCATGTGTCTCTGTGTGTATGCGTGTCTGTGCATGCATGTGTGTCAGTGCGTGCATGTGTCTGTGCGTGCATGTGTGTCTGTGCGTGCATGTGTGTCTGTGCGTGCATGTGTGTCTGTGCGTGCATGTGTGTCTGTGCGTGCATGTGTGTCTGTGCGTACATGTGTGTCTGTGCGTACATGTGTGTCTGTGCGTACATGTGTCAGTGTGTGCATGTGTCAGTGCGTGCATGTGTCAGTGCGTGCATGTGTCTGTGCGTGCATGTATCTGTGTGTGTATGTGTGTCTGTGCATGCATGTGTCTATGCGTATATGTGTCAGTACATGCATGTGTCCGTGTGTGCATTTGTCTGTGTGTATGTGTCTGTGCATGCATGTGTCTGTGCATGCATGTGTCTATGCGTATATGTGTCAGTACATGCATGTGTCCGTGTGTGCATTTGTCTGTGTGTATGTGTCTGTGCGTGCATGTGTCTGTGCGTGCATGTGTCTGTGCGTGCATGTGTCTGTGCGTGCATGTGTCTGTGCGTGCATGTGTCAGTGCGTGCATGTGTCAGTGCGTGCATGTGTGTCAGTGCGTGCATGTGTCTCTGTGCGTGCATGTGTCAGTGCGTGCATGTGTCTGTGCGTGCATGTGTCAGTGCGTGCATGTGTCTCTGTGTGTATGCGTGTCTGTGCATGCATGTGTGTCAGTGCGTGCATGTGTCTGTGCGTGCATGTGTGTCTGTGCATGCATGTGTGTCTGTGAGTGCATGTGTGGCTGTGTGTGAATGTGTCAGTGTGTGCATGTATCTGTGTGTGTATATGTGTGTCTGTGCATGCATGTGTCTGTGCGTGCATGTATCTGTGTGTGTATATGTGTGTCTGTGCATGCATGTGTCTGTGCGTGTATGTGTCAGTGCATGTGTGTGTCCGTGTGTGCATGTGTCAGTGCGTGCATGTGTCTGTGCGTGCATGTGTCTGTGCGTGCATGTGTCTGTGCATGCATGTGTCTGTGCGTGCATGTGTCTGTGCGTGCATGTGTCTGTGCGTGCATGTGTCTGTGCGTGCATGTCTGTGCGTGCATGTATCTGTGTGTGTATGTGTGTGTCCGTGCGTGCATGTGTCTGTGTATGCATGTGTCTGTGCGTGCATGTGTCTGTGCATGCATGTGTCTGTGCGTGTATGTGTCAGTGCATGCATGTGTCCGTGCGTGCACGTGTCTCTGTGTGTGTATGTGTATCAGTGCGTGCATGTGTCAGTGCGTGTATGTGTCTGTGCGTGTATGTGTCTGTGCATGCATGTGTGTCAGTGCGTGCATGTGTGTCAGTGCGTGCATGTGTCTCTGTGCGTGCATGTGTCTGTGCGTGTATGTGTCTGTGCGTGCATGTGTCTGTGCGTGCATGTGTCTGTGCGTGCATGTGTCTGTGCATGCATGTGTCTGTGCGTGTATGTGTCTGTGCATGCATGTGTCTGTGCGTGCATGTGTCTGTGCGTGCATGTGTCTGTGCGTGCATGTGTCAGTGCATGCATGTGTCCGTGCGTGCATGTGTCTGTGCATGCATGTGTCTGTGCGTGCATGTGTCTGTGCATGCATGTGTCTGTGCGTGTATGTGTCAGTGCATGCATGTGTCCGTGCGTGCATGTGTCTCTGTGTGTATGTGTATCAGTGCGTGCATGTGTCAGTGCATGCATGTGTCCGTGCGTGCATGTGTCAGTGCGTGCATGTGTCAGTGCGTGTATGTGTCTGTGCGTGTATGTGTCTGTGCGTGTATGTGTCTGTGCGTGTATGTGTCTGTGCATGCATGTGTCTGTGCATGCATGTGTGTCAGTGCGTGCATGTGTCTCTGTGCGTGCATTTGTCTGTGCGTGCATGTGTCTGTGCGTGCATGTGTCTGTGCGTGTATGTGTCTCTGTGTGTGTATGTGTGTCTGTGCGTGCATATGTCTGTGCGTGCATGTGTCTGTGCGTGTATCTGTCTGTGCATGCATGTGTCTGTGCGTGCATGTATCTGTGCGTGCATGTGTCTGTGCGTGCATGTGTCTGTGCGTGTATGTGTCTCTGTGTGTGTATGTGTGTCTGTGCGTGCATATGTCAGTGTGTGCATGTGTCTCTGTGTGTGCATGTGTCTCTGTGTGTGCATGTGTCTCTGTGTGTGCATGTGTATCTGTGTGTGCATGTGTATCTGTGTGTGCATGTGTCAGTGAGTGCATGTGTCAGTGCGTGCATGTGTCAGTGCGTGCATGTGTCTCTGTGTGTGTATGTGTATCTGTGCGTGCATGTGTCTCTGTGTGTGTATGTGTCTGTGCGTGCATATGTCTCTGTGTGTGTATGTGTCTGTGCGTGCATATGTCTCTGTGTGTGTATGTGTATCTGTGCCTGCATGTGTGTCAGTGCGTGCATGTGTCTGTGTGTGCATGTGTCTGTGTATGTATGTGTGTCTGCGAGTGCATGTGTGTTATGTGCGCATGTGTCAGTGCGTACATGTGTCTGTGTGCATGTGTCTGTGCGTGCATGTGCGTCTTAGTGCATGTGTGTCTGCGTGCATGTGTCAGTGTGTGCATGTGTCTGTGCGTGCATGTATCTGTGTGTGCATGTGTCAGTGCGTGCATGTGTCTGTGCGTGCATGTATCTGTGTGTGTATGTGTGTCAGTGCGTGCAAGTGTCAGTGCGTGCAAGTGTCAGTGCGTGCAAGTGTCTGTGCATGCAGGTGTCTCTGCGCGTGCATGTGTCTCTATG
This sequence comes from Isurus oxyrinchus, assembly GCA_026770705.1. Taxonomy (NCBI): domain Eukaryota; kingdom Metazoa; phylum Chordata; class Chondrichthyes; order Lamniformes; family Lamnidae; genus Isurus; species Isurus oxyrinchus. The sequence goes on from JANJGN010002002.1 coordinate 35,410, forward strand.
TGTGTATGTGTCTGCGTGTGCATGTGTCTGTGCATGCAAGTGTGTCAGTGCGCGCATGTGTCTGTGTGTGTATGTGTGTCTGTGCGTGCATGTGTCAGTGTGTGCATGTGTCTGTGCGTGCATGTGTCAGTGCGTGCATGTGTCAGTGCGTGCATGTGTCTGTGCGTGCATGTATCTGTGTGTGTATGTGTGTCTGTGTGTGCATGTGTCAGTGCGTGCATGTGTCAGTGCGTGCAAGTGTCAGTGCGTGCAAGTGTCAGTGCGTGCAAGTGTCAGTGCGTGCAAGTGTCTGTGCATGCAGGTGTCTCTGCGTGTGCATGTGTCTCTATGTGTGTATGTGTCTGCGTGTGCATGTGTCTGTGCATGCATGTGTGTCAGTGCGCACATGTGTCTGTGTGTGTATGTGTGTCTGTGCGTGCATGTGTGTCTGTGCGTGCATGTGTCAGTGCGTGCATGTGTCTGTGTGTGTATGTGTGTCTGTGTGTGTATGTGTATGTGTGTGCATGTGTCTGTGTGTGTATGTGTATCTGTGTGTGCATGTGTCTGTGTGTGTATGTGTGTCTATGTGTGTATGTGTATCTGTGTGTGCATGTGTCTGTGTGCGCATGTGTGTCTGAGTGTGCATGTGTTTGTCCGTGCATGTGTCTCTGTGCATGCATGTGTCTGTGCATGCATGTGTGTCAGTGCATGCACGTGTCTCTGTGTCTGCATGTGTGAGCGCACATGCATGTGTGTGTGTTCATATTTCTCTGTCTATATGGCTATACACATGTCACTGTTTGTGTGCATCTGTGTGTGTGGGATTTAGGCCTAAGGCACACTCACCATGTCTACAATATCTGCAGCAGTGAGGATGAGGATAGCAGCCATTGCCCACGTGTTCCGGGCCCAGCGAGTCCTGTCAATCCACATCGAGAACAGGACCAATTTCTTGGGGAATACCTGAAGAGGAACAAAATTGTCCAGATCAGCAGCCGGGGAAGCAGGTCTCTGGGCACAGTTAACATAGTGGGCAACAATCAAGCGGGAAAATACAGGGCTTTATATGGAGAATAACCGATCCCCCGGTAGGGATAGAATCAGGGCCTCTGCCTGTGGACTCACCCTGGGGAAGATGGCAGCAAGAGAACACAGAGTGAGGATCAGGAGCAGAATCTGCCCAACAATGAATGTGATGTAATTCACCAGCAGTCTATGAAAAAGAGAGAGGCCAGTCACAGGAAAACAGAATTTAACTCAGATCCACCCCTGACCCCACCCTGACCCCACCCTCCAACCTACCCCAGTCCCAAGGCTCAAGCAGCTGGTCCATGTTGGCCTAGACCCTCCACATGAGGAAACAGTTTGAATCAGTTACTCGCCCAGTTCCCAAATCCCTTCAAGCTGCCTTTCCGCCATCCCCCTCTCCAACCGAATCTCGAATGTTGACATTGTTTCCCCCTCAACCACGACCCAAAGCCTCACAATGTTCTACATGAAGAAGCTTCTCCTGTTCCCTGTTCTAAATCTCTTGCATTTAGTCTGGTGTCTACGGTCCATTGTTCTGGAACTTCAACAACTGGAAACAGTCTGCTTCTATCTAACCTGTATCATCCTTAAAGGGTTTAAGAAACCTCGAACATATCGCCCTGTTATCTGTCTACTGGTCAACTGTGGCCCAATGTGGGAGTGTCCAACAAATCAACAGAAGCAAACACAGACTCGGATGGCCCTTGACCCTTGACCAACGCCCACTCACCCGGGATCAATGAAAAGTTGCACCAAAAAGGTGAAGAAGAGGACGACACAGGAGCAGCTGAATGCTGCCCCACTCTGTTTCTCTCTCTCCACTGAGAAGCGGCTCTCCAGCTCCGGGTCAGTGAATCGCATCGAGAGGCTGTTTGTGGATTTTCCTTTCAGCCTGTTAAAGGGGACAGCAAGAGACGGAGTAAATGGAGTGGGACATTCTAAAGCACCTAGCAACCAACCCCCTCCCTCTCACACCCTTGTCCCACACTCACTCGGAATCCAGGGAATCCCACTGTTTAATCCCATTCTCTAAACCCACTCCCAGCTCCCATTCCCATGTCACACGGCCTGGTCCACAGCAGGCAGCGGCAGGGAGCTCCCAGGTCCCCGGCACTCGGAGGAGCTGCTGGAGGTCAGAACGTTGCTGAGTCTGAGTCAGATGAGGAGCCTCTGGACCCGGTCATGTCACAGTTGCTGGAGCTGCAAAGACAAGCTCAGGAACATCAGGAAGTCCGCTGCACTCCTCGGATTGCAAGGCACGATGGAGGAGTCTGTCCATCCGTCTTCAGGCTGAGGTGATAGCGCCGGCATTGCCTATGCATCGAGGTCAACACTGGCAGGATGGCGGCCGCCATGGAGACCTTGGTCCAGGACGTCTCTCCTGCACTGCTGCAGGGGCTCAACTCCATCGCTGATACCATAGCTGGTCTCCAACAGTGTGTACACGAGAGGGGTGTGGGGCAGCTCGTTCTCACTCCAGCTACCCCTTCACTCACAGAGTCAGCCAGGGGCCCTTGGGCACCCATAGGGAGGAGGATCAGCAGGTCCACACTCCGGGGCCATCCACCCAGGGCCATCCACCCCACCCACCCCCCCCCACCCCACCCCCCCCAACCCAACCCCCCCTGCCCCCCCGCCCCCCCCCACCACCTCACCCCACCCCCGCCCCCTGCCACCCCCCAACCCCCAACCCCTGCCCCACCCCCCCGCACTCCACCCCCCCTGTCCCACCCCCACGCCCCCCCACCCCACCCCCCACCATCCCCCCCCCGCCCCCTGTCACTCCCAACCCCTGCCTCACCCCCCCCCGCCCCCCCACCCCACCACCCCAGCTCCCTGCCACCCAACACCTGCCCCACCCCCCGCACCCCCCCAACCCACCCCCCCCGCCCCACCATCCCACCCCCACCATCCCCCCACCCCCACCTGCCACCCCCAACCCCACCAACCCCCCGCCTTCTGCCAACCCTCTGACATCCGACCCCCCACCCCCCGACCCCTGCCCTACCCCAGCAGCTCTGTCGGGAGTGATACTCACGCCTGCACCGTCTCCCGCTCTAACAGGGCTGCATTCAATAAATGATTCAGTTCCAGCTGGTTCTGTTGAGCATCCATCACCTGCTCAGATATATCTCGTAATCGCAGGCGTCTCCGAGGGTTGGGAAATGAAGGGTTAACAACCTACGCGGGGAACAGATCGGATTGGGAGAGTGAGTGAGTGGCAGGGCTGCTTACGGTCAGTGTTTCCCAACAAGAGTCATACGGACTCAAACCGTTATCTCTGTTTCTCCCTCCACAGATATCGCCAGAACTGCTGAGATTTTCCAGTATTTTCTGTTTTGATTTCAGATTTCCAACATCGCTGGTACTCTGCTTTTTAACAGTCAGTGTTTTTGTGGTTTATTCTGGTTCAGGAACATCTCACCCGCAAACACTTCTTGTTTCATTCACCAGCTCATGGTGAGGAATGAGTGTTCCCCGTTTACACCTCCTCCAGACCCACTGGCTCTTCCCTAACTTGACCCATTCCTACAAAAGCAAAATACTGCGGATGCTGGAAATCCAAAATAAAGACAGAAAATGCTGGAAAAACTCAGCAGGTCTGACAGCCTCTGTGTGGAGAGAGAGAGAGAGAGAGAGAGAGAGAGTTAATGTTTCAGGTTGATGACCTGTCATCAGAGTTTCAGCTCAGACCTGCTGAGATTTTCCAGCATTTTCTGGTTTTACTTCACGTTTACATTTTCAGTCCGACAGTCAGTGTTGCAACAAGTGCAGCAGTTACTAAAATAGCCTGGCAATCTCCTCCAACAACCACTCCTATTTATATAGCACTTCAGCGTCATAAACTGCCTCAAAGTGTTGCCCTTGCTCAGTGACACTGAGTTAGAGGAAGCAATTCAATAGTTCCTGGGCTGGCAACTGGACTCAGACCTCACCAGTATGGGCACGTTACAGATATCACTTCATATACTCGAGGTCTTCAGACTGATACAGCCCACACACACACACACACACACAGGTCACAGGAATCACTGCCCCCTTCCTGCAGCAAGGACTCAATGTACAATGGACTCGGAAGAATCTCGACAGATTGTTCGGTACCACTCTGCTCTGTGCCAGCCCATGCCAGCCCATGCCAGCCCATGCCAGCCCATGCCAGCCCATGCCATGAGTCACTCACTCACCCGAGTGTCAAGATCCTCAGGGTCATCAGGGGTGGTGCAGGTGGTGTGGAGGCTGCCATTACAGTCAGTGGTGTTGATCAACAGCGGCAAGTTTCCGTTAGATGATGTGAGAGACAACTTCTAAAAAAGAGCAGAGGGTGATCACTGGTTAAATCAAGAGGGGGAGAAAGAGAGAGAGAGAGGAGAGGGAGAGAGGGATCACTGGTTAAATCGAGAGAGAGAGAGAGAGAGGGAGCAAGAAAGAGAGAGAGAGAGGGATCACTGGTTAAATCGAAAGAGAGAGAGAGAGAAGGAGAGAGAGGGGTCACTGGTTAAATCAAGAGAGGGAGAGAAAGAGAGAAAGAAAGGGATCACCGGTTAATTCAAGAGAGAGAGAGATCACTGGTAAATCAAGAGGGAGGGAGAGAGAGAGAGACAGAGAAAGGGATCACTGGTTAAATTAAGAGGGAGAGAGAGAGACCAAGAAAGAGCGGGAGAGGGAGGAGAGTGAGAGAGAGGATCACTGGTTAAATCGAGAGAGAGAGAGCGGGAAAGGGAGAGAGAGAGAGAGGGAGAGGGGGTCACTGGTTAAATTGAAAGAGAAGGAGAGAGAGACAGAGAAAGGGATCACTGGTTAGATTGAGAGGGAGAGAGAGAGAGCAAGGGAGAGAGGAAGAGGGAGAGGGAGAGAGAGAGGATCACTGGTTAAATTGAGAGAGAGATCACTGGTTAAATCAAGAGGGCAAGAGAGAGAGGGAGAAGGAGAGGGAGAGAGAGGGGATCACTAGTTAAATCGAGAGAGAGAGGGAGAGGGAGAGAAGGATCACTGGTTAAATTGAGGGAGAGAGGGTCACTGGTTATATTGTGAGAGAGAGAGCAAGTGAGAAAGGAAGAGGGAGAGGGAGAGAGAGAGAGAGAGAGAGATCACTGGTTAAATTGAGAGGGAGAGTGAGAGCAATGGAGAGAGAGGGGGAGGGAGAGAGAGATGTCACTGGTTAAATTGACAGAGAGAGAGAGAGAGCATACAAACATATGAATGAGGAGCAGGAGGAGGCCACTCAGCCCCTCAAGCCTGCTCCACTATTCAATAAGATCATGGCTGATCTGATTGTAGCTCAACTTCGCATTCCACCTACCCTCAGTAACCTTTGACCCGCTTGTTGGTCAAGAATCTATCTAGCTCTGTCTTAAAAATATTCAATGACTCTGCCTCCATCTGTCTCTGGGGAAGAGAGTTCCAGAGTCACGACAATTTCTCCTCATATCTGCCTTTAACGGGAGACCTGGGCAGGAGATCACTGGGGCCTCAACTATATTCACAATTTGGATAATCAGACAAGACTGTATTACGGCCACGGGTGTGCTGGAGATACAAAGATAGGGGAAAAGCAAGTTGTCAGGAGGATAGAAAGAGTCTTTTTTTTATTCGTTTATGGGACATGGGTGTCACTGGCTAGGCCAGCACTTATTGCCCCTAAAAGCCCTTATTTAGAGGGCATTTTAGAGTCAACCACATTGCTGTGGGTCTGGAGTCACATGTAGGCCGGGCCATATTATTGAACCAGATGGGTTTATTACGACAATTGACAATAGTTTCATTGCCAACATCAGACTTTTAATTCCAGGTTTTTACTGAATTCAAATTCCACCATCTTCCATGGTGGGATTTGAACCCAGGTCCCCAGAGTGTTACCCTGGGATCTCTGGATTACTAGTCCAATGACAATACCACTATGCCCCGGGATATAGATAGGTTGAGTGAGTGGGAGGAAATCTGACAGATGGAGTATAGTGTGGGAAAATGTAAAGTTATCCACTTTAGCAGGAAAACAGAAAATAATGAATATTATTTAAATGGAGAGATTACAGAATGCTGCAGTACAGAAGGATCTGGGTGTCCTTGTACATGAATCACAAAAGACATCATGCCAGTACAACAAGTAATTAGGAAGGCAAATGGATGTTGGCCTTTATTGCAAAGGGGGTGGAGTATAAAAGTAGGGAAGTCTTGCAACAAATACAGTATTGGTCTCCTTACTTAAGAAGGAATATACTTGCATTGGAGGCAATTCATAGAAGGTTCACCATGTCAATGTCTTATCAATTACATTGTTAAAGGAAACAGGTGATGGGAATTTGAACACATATAAATAGGGGATTGCTGGGTCACTGGGTGAGGAGTGTTGATACTGAACAAAGTCAATAAACTCTTACAGCAAGGGAAGGTCCTGTGTTTGAGCTTAGATTTTGCCAACTGGTTTGCATCTGATTAACATTGGTAGCAGAGGACGGTTGATTGAAAGGTGAAGATTGGAAACTGGGACTCCTTTTCGGATAGAAGGCTGTAATTGGAGCTCCTTTAGAGAAGAATGGCTGAAGCTGAATGTAAAGTATCAGTATATGATTTTCCACTGTTGTTCTGTGAAGCTGAATTGTATGACCAATGGAAGGATGAGGTGGATATATGGACATGGCTTATGTCCTCGCCAAAAGAAACACCAGGTATGGCCTTGGCAATTTCACTTCCCACCAGAAGCAGGATCAGGTGCAAAGTATTTCCATAGCTAGCAGTTCATCATTTGGATGCTGAGGAATATTTGGACAATCTCTTAAAATTTAAGATTTATAAGAAAGGTGATCTGCTAAATGCATATGAGACATGGTCAGACTTTGATAAATTTAGACAGATGGATGGTTATTCCATAAAAGTTATGGAAGTTAATAGATTCTATACAAGATTGCAGAGATTTGATTTGGAAATTCCTAATTCAGTGCTTGCTTTCAAATTGTTGGACTGTGCTCTAATATGGAACATGGGTGGGTTCCTGGTCTTAACTGGAGTTCGATTCTCAGAAAGAGATCATTTTTGGAACAGATTTCTGAAGCTTTATATAAAACTCTGGGGAAACATTCATTTCCAGCCCCTTTCATAACACAAATGAGACCTCCAGTGGTAAAAGGTAGAGGATTCAATGCTAGCAGCATTTCAACACCATTCAGATATGGGGCACAAGTGTCAATATGAAAGAAAAACCACAAACAAAAGGAATGAGGATGGAGAACCTTTCGGTATCTCTAACAGACAATTGGACTTGGATAATGATGGCAGGAGAATGAACCCCAGGAATATCTCAAGAATGGTCAACAGATGTTTCAGATGTAACCCAAAATATCATTACGCAATGAACTGTCTGAAGCAGACTAATGGGGTTTTTGGAATGACACATGGCACTGAAGGTTCAGAAGGGGAAAATGACGATACTGGTCAATCAGAGGGAATTGTCCTGGTCATAAGAAGCTTTAGTCTGGTAATGGGTGTGCTGTTTGCAGACTCATTCAGTTGTTCTGGGTTAGACAGTTGGTACACATCCACAGCATGTGGAGTGGGTTGGGTAAAGCGTTATCTGGATTCTCTAAATAGAAAGACCGAAGTAAGGTGAATGAATATTAAAGTTCTACTTCAGGTTCAGGGATGACAACATATTAAAGTCACTAAAGAGCAGTGATTCCATGTGAAAATAGCCAGAGTAAACCACTTTATTAGCACAAATGCAGTTTCCTTACTGTTGAGTTAGTCATCTATGAAAAAGGCTCAAATAAAATTAGATATGGAGCAAGGCAACTGTTTTGGGGAAATCTGTAGATACACAGTTTATGCATTGGGGATATTATTGTATCCCCTTAACATAAGAAATAGGAGCAGGATTTGGCTATTCATCCCTTTCAGCCTGCTCCGCCTCAATAAGATCATGGCTGATCTACTTCAAGACTATTTTCCTGCACTATCCCCGTATCCCTTGATGATTTTAATATGTCGATCTCTGTCTTGAACATACTCAATGACTGAGCCTCCACACCCCTCTGGGATAGAGATTTCCCAAAGATTCACCACCCTCTGAGTGAAGAAATTCCTCCTCACCTCAGTCCCAAATGGTCTGCCTCTTATTCTGAGGCTGTGTCCCCTGGTTCTAGACCCAGCCCCCCCGCCCCCCACACCCCACCCCCCCCCCCCCCCCCCCCACCGAGGAAACATCCTTCCTACATCTATCTTGTCGGAGCCCTGTAAGAATTTTGTAGACTTCAATGAGATCACCTCTCAATCTTCTAAACTCTAGAGAATACAGGCAGTCTCCTCAATCTCTCCTCATGGCACAATCCCATCTCCCCAGGGATCAGTCTGGTGAATCTCTGCTGCACTCCCTCGATGGCAAGTCTATACCTTCTTAGGTAAGGAGACCAAAACTCTACACAATACTCCAAGTGTGGTCTCACCAAGGCTCTATACAATTTCAGCAAGGCATCTTTATTCCGTTACTCAAATCCTCTTATAATAAAGGCCAACATACCATTTAAGATCTTAATTGCTTGCTGTACCTGCATGTTAGCTTTCATTGACTCATGAACAAGGACACCCAGGTCAGCCATGATCCTATTGAATGGCAGGGCAGGTTTGAAGGGCTGAATGGTCTATTCCTACTCCTCCTACTTTTGTTCTTTGAAGTTCAACACTTTCCAGCCTCTCACCACTTATTTCTGCTCTTTCTACCAAAGTGGACAATCTCCCAGTCGTCCACATTGTATTCCATCTGCCAAATTTTTGCCCACTCGCTTGGCCTCTCCAAATCCCCTTGAGGCATCTTTGCATCCTCTTCACAACTCACACTGACCAACCAAGCTGTAGACTGACATCTGCCCTGGTGTGGTCACTTCTGTTAGAATCATATCCCTCAAGACTGAAGTTTTCTTTTCTGAAATGGAAGGACATATATTCAGATGCTCACCTGGGTTTTACAAAAGGTCATAAGTTCACTTTGGAATTATCAGCAAGCAGGCCTCTTCCAAGAAATCACCCGACCTTTATGGTACTTGAGGAAGATCTGGTTGTTTGAACAACAATCACTTTAATTGATGGGGGAAAAACTGAAAAAGGAGGTTGGTAATTTGCTGGAAATCACATGGGAGAGAGAAAAGAAACTGAGGTTGTGGACCTGCTGGTTTGGAAGGGTGTCTTGTTGGGGAACAAGCTGAGGGCAGAAGGTGGCCCTAACTGGCTCCCTCTCTCTCTACCTTGCCTAAAATTATGTTTAGCTATCAACCTGTAGCCAGATGATCCTCATCTCAGTGTAACCAGTCTCCATGTAGACCTACAGAGCTGAGACCAGTGGTGGGAACTTCCAGGCACCCACTGGGACCAGCAGCTCAACTGCACATGAGAGAACTCCAGGTCAACAGTGCGAGACCCTGCGGACTTTATCCTTTATTTTATTATCCTTTTTTATAACACCAATCTTCCAAAACCCATCTCTGTAGAGAGACTCTATCTGTTTGTGCCTGTGTGTGCCTGTGCCTGTGTGTGCCTGTGCATGTGTGTCTGTGCCTGTGTGCATGTGTGTCTGTGCCTGTGTGCATGTGTGTCTGTGCCTGTGTGCATGTGTGTCTGTGCCTGTGTGCATGTGTGTCTGTGCCTGTGTGCGTCTGTCTGCCTGTGCCTGTGTGCGTCTGTCTGCCTCTGTGCGTCTGTGCCTGTGTGCGTGTGTGTGGGCTGGGGAATTCTTTAGGAAGAGATAGATAGTTATACTTCCTGATTACAACTGTGTGTTAACCAGTACTTGCAACTTGTTGGAAGAAGTTTTGTTTTATGATAAACGATCGTCCTGAGTTTACTGAAATAAACCTGGCTGAAGATTCTTTTATTCTGGGCACCAATCGGGGAAATAGGCGATTGGCCAATTTGGTGAGAAAATTAAATGTTTAGTTTAAAGGTACGGCCTGCGGAGTAGTGGGGCTGGATCCTACGTGCACTCCAACCATCCTGACCATCCCCCGGTCGTAACACTTCAAATGGTTGGGGGCTAGAATCCCTATTGGTTAGTTTAAAGGAGAAACCCAAAACCACCTTTGGTGATGCAGGATCATCTCCCGGCCTTGGGAAGGACTACAGTTAGTTCCGTTTTTTTCTGACCATTTCAATGCTCTACATGCAGGGAAAGGGCAGTTATCAAGGCTGAGGTTTCAGAAAATTCAGTGAGACTTGCAGCACCGAGTAAGGTGATTTAAAATACTATTTAATTCAGGGGACATGGTATATTACAAAAGAAGAGGGCAGAAAAAGTGGAAAGGCCCAGGTAAGCTTATAGGCAGTGATGGAAAAAGTGATTTTACACCATGTCAATCAAACTGTTAGGCTAGGTGAAAGCACCTTAGCTGTTGAAACACAGGCCTCAGTAGAAGCAATAGAGATGGGGGTGTACGTATCTAAAATCATGAAGGGAATCTTATACAAGGGGCAATCTGAGAAATGTCTGCCTATGGAATGCTATGTGGATAACCGCTCTCTTTGGGACCATGTTCATTCAACAAAGGATGTCACTGCAAAAAGGTTGAAGATCGACCTTGCTAGAAGAAAGAAAGTCTTGGAAAGAAGAGAGATTTTAAAATAAAATGGTTACCAATTGTCAGAGTATTTTGTGAAGAGAGGTACTTGCTCCAAGAAATTATTAGATGTACTAGAAGAGGGGACACCTTGTGTTATATTGAGAATATGGAAAACTGATATTTCTTTGGTTGCTTTGTAATTATTCATACATGTTAAAGAGAAGTTTTGTTTAATGAAGGGTATCTGTTAATGGCTGGCTTTACTATAATGTTAGACATAGAATATGAAAAAAATCTAAATTTGTTTCTTTTTGATTAGTTTGAAAGATTGTTTTTGTGTTTTCAAAAGTTTTAATTTAAAGAAAATCAATCTTATCAACAACATTGTGAAGGTTTGTTTAAGTCAATTCCATTAAGGGAAACAGGTGATGGGTATTTGAAAACCTATAAATAGGGGATGACTGGGACACTGGGGGCAGAATTTTGCCGTTGGTGAGCAGGGGGTGGGGCCCACTCTCTGATGTGTAAAATGACGCGGCATGAGGTCGGAAGTCACCCCGCCCCATTTAAATTTTCAGGAAGGTGGGGGCTCAGCAAAATCAGCTGCGGGCCCGCCTACCTGTCAACGGCCAATTGAGGCCATCGACAGGATCGTTAAAACAATTAAAGGACCTGCCCGTCCGACCTTAAGGTCAGCGGGTCGGCCAGGAGCCCCAGCGGGAACTAGAGAAAACATGGAACCTCATCCAGCGGCGGGACGAGCTTTCATGCAGGGTTTTAAAAAGTGTAATAAAGTTATTCTGTAAATTATGAACATGTTCCAACTTGTGACATTGTCACATGAGGGGGGCATGTTAGGGAAATTTATTTTTTCTATTTTTAATGTTTCAAAGTCCTGGCGATCTCCCTGAGGCTGCACTTAGCCTCAGGGAGATGTGCGCTCTTCCGCTCACTCTCGATTTTAGGGATCCCCCCCCCACCCGCACAGGGAGCGCTTCCCTGCGGACATCACGCTGAAGGGGCCCGCCCACATAAAACGGCGGTGCGGGATTGGCTCCCCGCCCCCCAGAGATTGGGTCGGGCCTGCCTGTCTGACGGGCAGAAAATTCTGCCCCGGGTGTGGGTGAGGAGCATTGACGCTGAATAAAGTCAATAAACTCAGCGAGGAAAAGCTCTGTGTCTCAGCTGTGACTTCGCCAACCAACGTAGATCCAGTTCACACACCAGGTTGATTCCTGGGCTGAAGGGATTGTCTTATGAGGAAACATGAAGCAGATTGGGCCTGTACGCATTGGAGTTTGGAAGAATGAGAGTTGATCTTATTGAAAGATATATATATGATTCTGAGGGGGCTTGACAGGGTGGGTGCTGGGACGGTGTTTCCCCTCATGGGGGAACCTAGAACTAGGGAGGACAGTTTCAGAGTGAGGGGTCTCATTTCAGACTGAGATGAAGAGGAATTTCTTCTCTGAGAGGGTCGTTAGTATTTGGAATTCTCTTCCCCAGAGAGCAGCGGGGGCCGGGTCACTGAATATATTCAGGGCTGAGTTAGGCAGGTTTTTGATCCACGAGGGAGCCCACAGCTATGGGGCCAGCACGAAAATGGAGTTAAGGCCACACTAGGATCAGCCAGGATCTTATTGACTGCTGGAGCAGGATTGAGGGGCCACATGACTAACTCCTACCTTATTTCTTATGATCTGATAAATCAATGAGAAAGAGAGTGAGTGTGATTGTGATTAAATAAGGGCCAAACAGGCAGAGGAAGAGAGAATGTGGTTAAATCAGGAAGAGAGAGGAATTAGCAGTTCAGTCAAGAGTCCGAAGATCCCACATCCCCATCCTCCCACGCCGCAGTACTCACCACTCCATTGATCCCATTCTTGACAGCCGTTGACTTTGGCACCACCACCAGGTACGTCTTGATCCCCTTCTCCTTCAAATACTCGTTTCTCTTTTCCCCTTCTCCTGGTTCAAGCTCAAACTCTCCGTTCAGGCAGTTGCAGGTGCCCTGAGAGATGTGGACTCTCCTGTCAACAGAGGTCAGATTCAGTACACTGGCCTTTCTGGCTCTCACTGGGAAATGGGTATGCTCAATCTTCCTCCTTCTCAACAGGGCTTGGCTGAGGAGACATGACCTGGGCAGGAGGAATGCTGAAATGGACTATGACCAGCTGCTGCGTCCTCTGTGTGGGCAATGGGAAGTATCAGTGTACCTCAGGCAGCAGGCACAGCTCTGAATCAGGAGGTCATGGGTCAAGTCTACTCAAGAGACTTCAAAATTCAGGGGTCAGTGCGGAGGGAGCGCCGGGCTGTCGGAGGGTCAGTGCGGAGGGAGCGCCGGGCTGTCGGAGGGTCAGTGCGGAGGGAGCGCCGGGCTGTCGGAGGGTCAGTGCGGAGGGAGCGCCGGGCTGTCGGAGGGTCAGTGCGGAGGGAGGGCCGGGCTGTCGGAGGGTCAGTGCGGAGGGAGCGCCGCGCTGTCGGAGGGTCAGTGCGGAGGGAGGGCCGGGCTGTCGGAGGGTCAGTGCGGAGGGAGGGCCGGGCTGTCGGAGGGTCAGTGCGGAGGGAGGGCCGGGCTGTCGGAGGGTCAGTACTGAGGGAGTGCTGCGCTGTTGGAGGTGCTGTCTTTTGCATATGAACATGCGATTAAGAAGCAGAAGTTGGCCTCTCACACCTGCTCTGCTATTCAATAAGATCATGGCTGATCTAAATGTAACCACAACCCACATTCCTGCCTACCCCCAATAACCTTTCACCCCGCCTTCTTTATCAAGAATCTATCTAGCTCAGCCTTAAAAATATTCAAAGACACTGCTTCCATGCTTTTTGAGGAAGAGAGTTCCAAAGATTCTCAACCCTCTTGAGAAAAAATCTCATCTCTGTATTAAATGCGCGACCCCTTATTTTTAAACAGTGACCCCTAGTTTTAGATTCTCCCACAAGAGGAAACATCCTCTCTACATCCACCCTGTGAAGTCACCTCAGGACCTTATATGTTTCAATCAAGTCGCCTCTTAATCTTCTAAATTCCAGTGGATACAGGCCCAGCCTGTCCAACCTTTCCTCATAAGACAATCCACCCAGTCCAGGTATTAGTCTGGTAAACCTTCTCTGATCGTCTTCCAATGCATTTACATCTTGCCTTAAATAAGGAGACTAGAACTGTACACAATACTCCAGATGTGGTCTCACCAGTGCCCTGTACAACTGAAGCATAACCTCCCTACTTTTGTAATCAATTCCCCTCGCAATAAACAATAACATTCTATTAGCTTTCCCAATGCTGTACCTGCAGACCAGCCTTTTGTGATTCATGCACCAGGACACCCAGATCCCTCTGAATCAGAGCTCTGTAATCTCTCACCATTTAGATATGTTACTTTTTCATTCTTCCTGTCAAAATGGGCAATTTCACATCTGTCCCTGTCATACTCTATTTGCCAGCTCTCTGCCCACTCACTTAACCCATCTATATCCCTTTGTAGCCTCCTTATATCCTCTTCACAACTTATTGGATGTCTTCTGGAAATCTAAGTACAGTTCATCCAAAAGGTTCTCCTTTATCCACAGCTCGTGTGACTCCTTCAAAGAATTCCAATAATTGGTTAAACATGATTTCTCTTTCACAAAAGCATGTTGACTCTGTCTGATTGCTTTCAATTTTTCAAAGTGCCCTGATATAACATCTTTAATAGCAGCCTGTAACATTTTCCCTATGACGGATTTTAAGCTCACTGGCCTATAGTTTCCTGCTTTCTGTCTCTCTCCCTTTTTGAATAAAGGAGTTACATTTGCTATTTTCCATCCTATTGGAACCTTCCCCAAATCTAGGGAATTTTGGAAAATTAAAACCAATGCATCAACCATCTGACTAGTCACTTTTTTCAAGACCTTACGGTGAAGTCCATCTGGACTTGGGGATTTGTCAGCCCACAGCCCCAATTTACTCAGTACCACTTCCCTGGTGATTGTATTTTTCCTGAGTTCCTCCCTCCCTTCCATTTCCTGATTTACAGCTATTTCTGGGATGTTATTGTATCCTCCATGGTAAAGACTGAAGCAAAATACCTGTTCAATTCATCTGACATCTCCTTATTTTCCATTATTAATTCCACAGATCACTTTCTATAGGACCAACGCTCACTTTCTTAACTTGTTTCTTTTTTAAATATTTATAGAAACTTTTACTACCTGTTTTTATATTTCTGGCATAGCTTTCTCTCGTACTCTAATTTTTCCCTCCTTATTAATCTTTTAGTCATCCTTTGCTGTTCTTTCCAAGCTCCTGACCTGCCACATGTCTCTGTGTAATTTTATGCTTTTTCTTTAAGTTTGATACTGTCTTCAACATTTTTAGTTACCCACGGATACTGGGCCCTCCCCTTGGAATGTTTCTTTCTCATTGGAATATATATTGTGTATTTTGAAATATCCCTTTAAATTTCTGCCACTCAACTTTCATTGACATGTCCCTTAACCTCATTTGCCAGCTCACTCACCCAGCTCTGCTTTCCTGCCCTCACAACTGCCCTTATTGGTTCACTTTTTTAAAAATTCATTTATGGGATGTGGGCTTCGCTGGCTGGGCCAGCATTTATTGCCCAGCCCTAATTGCCCTTGAGTAAGTGTTGGTGAGCTGCCTTAGAGTCATAGAGGGCTACAGCACAGAAAAAGGCCCTTCGGCCCATCGAGTCTGCACTGGTCAAACAAGCACCTAACTATTCTAATCCCATTTTCCAGCACTAGGCCCATAGCCTTGTGTGTCATGGCATCGCAAGTGCACATCCAAATACTTGTTAAATATTATGAAGGTTTCCGCTTCTACCACCCTTTCAGGCAGTGAGTTCCAGATTCCTACCACCCTCTTGAGCCGCTGCAGTCCGTGTGGTGTAGGTACACCCACAGTGCTGTTAGGGAGGGACTGCCAAGATTTTGACCCAGTGACAGTGATCATTTCCCATGTTAATACCTTTCTCTCTTACCTTTTCTCTAATCTTTGATTTACCACATCTCCCCAATTGTACCGTTAACTGTGGCCCCACTTTGGGTGGATGGAAAAGATCCTGTGATGCTATCTGAAGAACAGACAGCTTCTTCCATTATTCATTCAACCAACAAAGCTAGAAAGCAGATGATCTGGTCATTTTCACATTGCTGTGTGTGGGATTGGAACAAATCTCTGCCAATTACAGGAGCTGAGGAGCAATTGGCTGCGGATGGGACGAGTCCTCCCCACCCCCACCCCCATGGCAGAAGCCCCACCTCTGGTCAATCTGATTGGCCAGTAACTGTGTAGTCCCAGCAGTGCCAATGGCAGCAGTGGCCAGGACTGGAACTATAGGGAGTCACCAGATATGAACTGAGCCCCAGTAATGGGGGGGGGCTGTCTCACGGTGGGGAGGGGAGCAGAGACACCGGGGGTGGGAAGAGAGGCATGGGGACCTGATGATGATGATGATGATGATGATGATGAGGGGGGAAGGAGCATCCATTGGGATCAGACCTTGGTCGGGAGTGGGAAGGGCACCCAATGTAGGATGGGGCCATTGACCGAGGCCCACCCTCTGCACCCTAAGCCTGAGCTGGGTAATCTGCCCCCCCGAACCCCTCTTGCCAGTCTCAAAATGTGAAACTGCTGGCAGGTCGGGGGTGGGGAGGCACAGGGGGATTATAGACACCCTCCCTCCCCCTCCCCCTCCCCCACCCCCACCACCTGTCTGTTTGTTTTTGGTGAGATTTGGCCAGTTTGGTCAATAAAGAGCTTCAAATAATAATACCCACCCAGGGATACCACCAGCCTCCATCTTGTTTGCCAGTGTCACATCAGTGGACCAGACATCGTATTGCCAGTTCTTCTGCCCCAGGACTCCACCTAGGACTGTGCCAGTGTGGATCCCAACTCGCATATTCACCTCGGTTTTAGTCTTTTCACGAACATACCTGCAACAGAGAATCCTGTCAGCGCCCAACATGCAGCGCCCAGCGCCCAACATGCAGCGCCCAGCGCCCAACATGCAGCGCCCAACATGCAGCGCCCAGCGCCCAACATGCAGCGCCCAGCGCCCACTCTGGAAAGAGCCCACTTTCAGAGTCCTCCCTCTTGACCCCACCCTGAAGTCCCAGCACACAGGCACAACCTCCCCAAGGAGAGATTCTGCCGTCCAAAATGGGGCCCAGTGGAGACACTCATCATCAGGACCCTGTTTAAAGGGGAATTTCCCCAATGGGGAGTGCCCCTGGCTATTCAGGGTCTTCGGTCTGATGCCTATAAGCAGTGAGCTTTAGCAGAGGAGGGCACACCCAGCGAGCTGAGTTTGCACACCAGCACCGCCCCCCTGTCTGCAGTAATGCTCCGCGTGGATCCTCCTGGTCCTCAGTGTAGGTTAGGGAGGCCCAGACTGCAAACCCAACCTCAGCATCTGACCCACAAGGGAAACAGCTTTTTAGATCAGAGCCTTCAAGGAAGGACAGTCACCAGGTTTTGGTCCAGGGCCTGACTGAACCCTGTCGTTAGTCTGGGGCCTGTTGTTGGTCCAGGGCCTCTGGGATCGCTGCGGCCCTGTCAAAATGTACTCACGAGATGGCGTCGACCATTGCCAGACCCATGTGGATGGAGCAGGCGGCATGATCATCCCGGTTATCCGGTAAGCCACAGATACAGTAGTAACAATCTCCCAGGATCTTGATCCGCAGCTGATGGTATTTCTGAGGGAAGGAGGGAGATTATTATCTCCTGGGAACCCAATGGTGAGGAACAGTCACATGTAAAGGTCATAGTCACCTGCTGCCCGTCAGCTCACAGCTCACACCATGTGCTGCCAGTCCCCAGTGTGAATAATTCCAGCGTCTGCACGTTGTGAGTACGTGGGCAGTGAGTGTCCAAGATGTGTGTGCACACGGCGCAACTGTGGGGGTGGGGAGCATGTGCCGGGCGGGGGTGGGGATGGGGAGTGTGTGCCGGGTGGGGGTGGGGCGCGGGCGCTGGGTGGGGGGGGTGGGGAGCGTGTGCCGGGCGGGGGTGGGGATGGGGAGTGTGTGCCGGGTGGGGGTGGGGCGCGGGCGCTGGGTGGGGGGGTGGGGAGCGTGTGCCGGGCGGGGGTGGGGTGGGGGTGGGGGGTGAGGCACATGCGCCGGGTTGGGGTGAGGAGCGGGCGCTGGGCGGGCGCTGGATGGGGTGGGGGTGGGGGGTGACGAGCGGACGCCGGGTGGGGGCGAGGAGCGGGCGCTGGGCGGGGGTGGGGGTGAGGAGCGGGTGCTGGGTGGGCGTGGGGGTGAGGAGTGGGCGCGGGGTGGGGAGAGTGCCCCGGGTGGGGTTGGGGAGCGGGCGCTGGGCGGGGGTGGGGACAGTGCCCCGGGTGGGGGCGGGCGTGGGGGTGGGGGTGAGGAGCGGGCGCTGGGTGGGAGTGAGGGTGGGGAGAGTGCCCCAGGTGGGGGTGGGGGTGAGGAGCGGGCGCTGGGCGGGGGTGGGGAGCGGGCGCTGGGCGGGGGTGGGGAGCGGGCGCTGGGTGGAGGCGGGGGCGCTGGGTGGGGGTGGGGGCGGGGGTGGGGAGAGTGCCCCAGGTGGGGGTGGGGAGAGTGCCCCGGGTCAGGACGGACTCACCGCTGCCAGTTTATCAAAGCGAGCGAAGAGCTGGTTGAGGAGTTTGACGAGTTCCTGAGCATTGCAGCTCGATGATAACTGGGTGAACCCGACAATATCAGCAAACAGGATGCTGGAGGAGCAAGAAAAACATATTAAAAGCTGCAGGTGCCCAGAACCAACAAAAACCCAACATAAAATATAGCAGCAGGCCATTCAGCCCATCGAGCCTGCTCTGCCATTCAATATGATCGTGGCTGATCCTGGGCTTTAACTGCACTTTCCCACCCACTCCCCATTTCCCCTAATCCCCTGAGAGAATAAAGATCTCTCTATCCCAGCCCTAAATGTATTCAGTGATAGAGCCTCCACAATTCCCTGGGATACAGAATTCCAAACAATCACAATCCTTTTGGTGAAGTAATTTCTCCTCATCTCAGTCCGAAATGATCGGCTCCTTATCCTGAGACTGAGCCCCCCGTGTATTAGATTCCCCGACCAGGGGAAACAATCTCTCAGCATCCACCCTGTCAAACCCCTTCAGAATCTTGTGTGTTTCAATGGAATTGCCTCTCATCCTTCTAAATTCCATAAAATATAATCCCAATTTACTCAGCCTCGAATCACAGGACAACCCCCTCATCCCAATCTAGTGAACCTTCACTGTGAAGCCTCCAATGCAAGTTTATCCTTTCTTAAATATAGAGACAAAAACTACACACAGTATTCCAGATGTGGTCTCACCAGAACCCTGTATAATTGTAGCAAGTCTTCCTTATTCTTGTGCCCTGATCCCCTTGTAATAAAGGCCAACATGCTATTTGCCTTCCTAATTGCTTGCTGTACCTGCGTGCTAACTTTCTGTGTTCCTTGTAAGAGCACACCCAAATCTCTTTTAATATCAACACTTGCAAGTTTCTCACTTTAAAATATATTCTGTTTTTCTATACTTACAACCAAAGGAAAAATAGTGAATAACCTCACACTTCCCCACATTATACTCCACCTGCCATTTTGTTGCTCTCTCACTTACCCTGTCTATGTCCCTTTGCAGCCTCTCTGTGTCGTCCCCACAGTTTACCTTCCCACCCAGCTTGGTACCATCAGCAAACTTAGATACATTACTCTCTGTCCTTTCATCTAACTCAGTAATCGTGACTGTAAATAACTGAGGCCCCAGCGCTGATCCTTGTGACACTCCACTATTCACTGTCTGCCAATCTGAAAAAATTCCCATTTATGCCCACTCTCTGCTTTCTGTTAACCAATCCTCTATCCATGTTAATATATTATCCCCAACTCCATGAGCCCTTATATAAAAGCAAAACACTGAGGTTGCTGGAAATCCAAAACAAAAACAAAAATAGCTGGAAAAACTCAGCAGGTCTGACAGTATCTACGGAGAGGAACACAGTTAACGTTTCGAGTCCCTATGACTCTTCATCTTCACCAGCCTCCGCATTCAAAGGATCATCCTCCGCCATTTCTGCCAACTCCAGCATGATGCCACCACCAAACACATCTTCCCTTCACCCCCCCGGCGGCATTCCGCAGGGATCGTTCCCTCCGGGACACCCTGGTCCACTCCTCCATCACTCCCTACACCTCAACCCACTCCCACAGCACCTTCCCATGCAACCGCAGAAGATGCAACGCCTGCCCCTTCACTTCCTCTCTCCTCACCGTCCAAGGGCCCAAACACTCCTTTCAAGTGAAGCAGCATTTCACTTGCATTTCCCCCAACTTAGTCTACTGCATTCGTTGCTCCCAATGTGGTCTCCTCTACATTGGAGAGACCAAATGTAAACTGGGCGACCGCTTTGCAGAACACCTGTGGTCTGTCTGCAAGAATGACCCAAACCTCCCTGTCGCTTGCCATTTCAACACTCCACCCTGCTCTCATGCCCACATGTCTGTCCTTGGCTTGCTGCATTGTTCCAGTGAAGCCCAACGCAAACTGGAGGAACAGCACCTCATCTTCCGACTAGGCACTTTACAGCCTTCCGGACTGAATATTGAGTTCAACAATTTTAGATCATGAACTCTCTTCTCCATCCCCACCCCCTTTCCGATCCCCCTTTTTCCCAATAATTTATATAGATTTGTCTTTTCCCACCTATTTCCATTATTTTTAAATGTATTTCCATCCATTGTTTTATCTCTACCTTTTAGCCTTTTTCGATTCCTTCACCCCACCCCACCCCCACTAGGGCTATCTGTACCTTGCTTGTCCTGCTTTCTACCCTTAATTAGCACATTCCTCAGATAATATCACCACCTTCAACACCTCTTTGTCCTTTTGTCTGTGACATCTTTTGGTTATCTCCACCTATCACTGGCCCTCTATCCAGCTCTACCTGTCCCACCCCCCCTTAAACCAGCTTATATTTCACCTCTCTTCTATTTTTACTTAGTTCTGTTGAAGAGTCATTCGGACTCGAAACGTTAACTGTGTTCCTCTCTGCAGACGCTGCCAGACCTGCTGAGTTTTTCCAGGTATTTTTGTTTTTGTTTTCAGTTTCCAGCATTTTCCCAACAACTGATGTTGGGCTAACCAGCCCGTAATTCACACTCGCAGACCCCCCCCCCCACACAGACCCCCCCCACACGCAGACCCCCCCCACACGCAGACCCCCCCCACACGCAGACCCCCCCACACGCAGACCTCCCCACACGGAGACCCCCCCCCACACGGAGACCCCCCCCCACACGGAGACCCCCCCCCACACGGAGACCCCCCCCACACGCAGACCCCCCCACACGCAGACCCCCCCACACACGCAGACCCCCCCACACACGCAGACCCCCCCCACACACGCAGACCCCCCCACACGTGGACCCTCCCACACACGCAGACCCCCACACATGCAGACCCCCCACACACGCAGACCCCCCCACACACGCAGACCCCCCCCACACACGGAGACCCCCCCCCACACGGAGACCCCCCCACACGCAGACCCCCCCACATGCAAACCCCCCCACACATGCAGGACCCCCACACACACGCAGCCCCCCCACACACACGCAGCCCCACACACACGCAGCCCCCCCCACACACACGCAGCCCCACACACACGCAGCCCCCTCACACACACGCAGCCCCCCCACACACACGCAGCCCCCCCAACACACACAAACCCCCACACACGCAGACTCCCCCCACACGCAAACCCCCACACACGCAGACCCCTCCCCACACGCAGACCCCCCACACGCAGATCCTCCACAACACCCACTCTACCCAGTGCCCTCCGCACCTAACAGCCATTGCACCCACCACATTCAGCATCTGACTGGTGCAGGGTTCACTCACACCTCTCTCACTCCAGCCTGGAGCTCAACAATCCAAAGGTAGTAATCTCGCAAACTGCAGAAACCTCTTCTCACTTCTGGACATAACATCTAAAACTCTATCTCTGTGCAACAGACAATGACCCTCCCTCTTCTCCCCTTCTCTCCCTTTGTCACTCTTTCCACTCTATTCCTCTCTCTCTCCTTCCCTCTCTCTGGCCTCCCCCTGCTCTGTACCTGACGCTCTCGTGTCGGTACATGTACATGGTGTTGAATTGCTGGAGCTCCTTCGTCTCCTTGTCCTTTTTCATGTCGTTTAACATCTCATCTGCAATGTGCTTCGGTAGGATAGAGAGAAGGAGACGTTCCTGGAAAAGGACAAAATATGATGAAGGGAAGACTCCAAGCCAATAACAGGAGGGTGTTGAGGGGAGACTTAGGGCTGAATTTTGCCACCGAGGTGGGTTCGGAGGTGAGCGGGTGTGAAGATCCAGGACAGCGCGTCAATGTAGTCCCACCTCAGGCTGAGTTTCCCAGGGGAGGTTGCCACAGGAATCAGCATTCTGCCCCACTTAGGGGCATTTACAGAACCTGCCAAAATGCTGCCAGCAATGGGGCAACCACCACCCCCCCCCCCCCCCACCCCACCCCACCCCCACCCACCTCCCCGAATCCAGAAATAAGTTGGGGGAGGGAGAGGGGAGGGGATGAGATAAAGGGAAGAGGATGAGGGGTGGATAGAGGAGGGGAGGGAAGGGGTGGATATGGGAAGGGAGGATACAGGAGGGGAGGGGAGGATACGGGAGGGGAGGGGAGGATACGGGAGGGGAGGATACGGGAGGGGAGGGGAGGATACGGGAGGGGAGGGGAGGATACGGGACGGGAGGGGAGGATACGGGACGGGAGGGGAGGATACGGGAGGGGAGGGGAGGATACGGGAGGGGAGGGGAGGATACGGGAGGGGAGGATACGGGAGGGGAGGATACGGGAGGGGAGGATACGGGGGGGAAGGATATGGGAGGGAGGATATAGGAGGGGAGGGGAGGGTACAGGAGGGAGGATACAAGAAGGGAGGGTATGGCAGGCAGGATACGGGAGGGGAGGGGAGGAGAGGCGAGAGGAGGATATGGGAGGGAGGATACGGGAGGGGAGGGTATGGGAGGGAGGATACGGTAGGGGAGGGTACAGGAGGGAGGATACGGGAGGGGAGGGTACAGGAGGGAGGATACGGGAGTGGAGGGGAGGATACGAGAGGGGAGGGGAGGATAAGGGAGAGAGGATATGAGAGGGGAGTGGTGGGAAGGAGAAGGGAGGGGTGGGAAGGGGAGTAGTGGGAAGGGGACGGGTGGGGAGAGAGGGGATTGTCGGGGGGAGGGGAGGGAGGAGAGGGGAGGGAAGGGTCCAAATGAAGTACAGGCTGGACTGGAGTGGGGTCTGTTCCCTGATGCTAGGAGCAGCTCATTCTCCTGAGAGAAGCAGCCAGTTAGAGACAATGACCAGGAACCAGAGGCAATGAGAATTATCCAATGTTGAGTGAGATACATGGTCAAAGCCATGGGATCTGGGAGCAGATTGAAAGAATGAGAAAAGTCTCTGATTAGGCGTAATGTTTAGGTGTAGAACGAGAATATTTATTAAGTACTTTGTATCAGTGTTTACTGACGAGGAATTGAATAAAATATCAGAAGTGGAGATGGTGGATGTAATGGATGGTGTGAAAATTGAGAGGCAGGTTGCACTGGAAAGACTGGCTATGTATAGAGTGGGTAAGTCACCTGGTTGAGATGGCTTTTATCCCAGGATTTTAAGGGATGCGAGAGTGGAGATGGTGGAAGGGCCATAATCTTCCAAACTTTCCCAGATACAGGGGAAGTTCCAGAGGATTGGAAAGTGGCGAATGTGTCGCCGTTATTCAAGAAAAGGTGTGGACATTCCCAGTAATCACAGACCAGTCCGTTAAACATCAGTAATGGGTAAGGATTTAGAAACAATAATCAGGGAAAAATCAATAAGCACTTGGAGAGATTTGAGTTAATTAAGGAGAGCCAGCACAGATTTGTGAAAGGGAGATTGTGTTTGACTAATCGAATTGAATTTTTTGATGAAGTAACAGAGAAGGTTGATGAAGAGAATGTGGTGGATGTTGTTTATATGGATGTAAGAAAGCATTCAACAAAGTTCCACATAAAAGGCTGGTGAACAAAACTGAGGCTCACAGTACAGTAAGGTCAAAGGCAAATAGGGTCAGTGATAAAAGAGTTGGTTTGAGAACAGAGAACAGTGGGTTGTGGTAAATGGGTTATTCTTTAGATTAGATGAGAGAGACAGTGGTGTTTCCCAAGGGTCCAGGATAGAAGCACAATGTTTTCCTGCCACTGGAATTACAGAGTCAAATTTCAACATAGGCTGATGATATCAAACTTGGAGATGTAGCAAACAGTGAGGATGAGACCTATCGAGTGCAATAGTACCTAGATAAGGGGGGCAGAATGGGCAGTCAAATAGCTGATGTAATTTAATACAGGGAAGAGTGAGATGATGCATTTTGGCAGGAGGGTGAGGGAGAGACTTCACGGGCAGCACCTTTGGGTCATTGGGCAGGTGCAGTGGGCGGGCCCAGGAGTGATTGGCCCCTAACCGGCCAATTAACGGCCAGCCAGCGTTGGCAGGGTGGGGGGAGGGTGAGCACGGGGGGTGGGGGGAGGGTGAGCACGGGGGGTTGAGGGTGAGGGTGGGGGTGGGGGGAGGTTGGGCGTGGGGGAGGGTGAGCACGGTGGGGGGGGGTGATTATGGGGGTGGGGGGATGGAGTGGGGGGGGGGGTGCCCACTGAAAGCCCCCTGAAGGCAGAGCCGCCACCTCTGGGTGCTGAAGTATTTAAAACCACCAAATATTTATAAACGCAGAAAAAAATGTCCACACATTGTACTCACTCACCTAAACATATACATTATACTAAACATATATATATTATATAGTTCATATTACATATTATATATTACATATATATTAACCTAAACATATACATTAGAAAAATTCTGCTCAAACATTTTCAATTTTTTGTAACCTAATTCCAGAAATCTCACTCGCCTGTGGATGAGGTTTCCAGGAAAATCTAACAGCTGCCTGGGCAATTCACCCACCCGTTAATCATACCATTGGAAAGTCGCTGTTAATTAATACTTTAATGGTTTAATAGGCCTCTTAACTGTCGGCGGGCACACTGCCAACTCTGGCACACACTCACTGACCAAAACATCGGGTGAGTTCCCGTCCGGATCACACACTAGTTTAGACCCGATCGAGTCGGGCGTGCACACACCCACAGGACCCAAACTTCTCCCCAGTGATAAAGTTATAAAGGGCGGATTTCAGGTCCACCTGCTGCAACACTGGAAATTCCTGCCCTAAGTCAATGGACCTTCTGCTGTTCCCTCTACATTCCTGTCCCGTCTGTGATGATTCCTGTAGCGGGTGAGATGGGAAGATGCTGCCCAAAGGATGTGCAGGAACAAAGGAACCTTGAGATTCATTGCACAGATCCTTAAAGATGACAGGACAGTTAGCAAAGCACATGGAACCTTGGACTTCATAACAGGCATTGAGTACAGAAGCTGGTAAGTTTCCCTGGACCTTTATAAAGCTGGTTAGACCACAACTAGAATACCACATCCAGCTCCACTCACCACGCTTTAGGAAGGATATAAGAGGTGCGGGAGAGATTGACCAGAATAATTCCATTCATGTGGAATTTTAATTATAAGATCAGATTGGAGAAGCTGGGGTTGTTGTCCTTGGAGCTAAGGGGATTGAGGGGAGGCTTGATAGAGGGGTACAAGATGATGACAGGTTTAGATAAGGTAGACAAAGAAAATCAGTTCCCATTGGCTGATGCTACAAAGACTGGGGGACACAGGTTTAAGATTTTGGGAAGGAGGTGCAGGAGGAATGTGAGGAAGTTAAAGAAAAAGTTAACACAAGTGGTAATGAGCTGGAGCTCTCTGCCTGTCAGGTTGGTGGAAGCGGAGATGATCAATGATTTCAAAAGGAAATTACATGGGCAGTTGCAGGAGATACAGGGGGAGAATGAGGCTGATTGGATTGCTTGACAGGGAGCCAGCAGGATAGAATGGGCCCAATGGCCTCCTTTTGTGCGGAAACAACTTGCTGACAGGGGTACAGTGAGAGGATAAGCTGCGATGCTCCAGATCAAGAGCTGAGCTGCACGCTGACAGTTGCTCCTGATTGGACACAGTGTGGATAACAGCTCTCTCAGTTGTACCAACTACAGCACAGGGGAACCAGGAAGCCATTAGGAGAGTTTACTATCACGCATTCTACCCCTGATGACAATACTAAAGTCGCTGCAGCACAACATGTAAACAGAAAAGGCAAGCAAGGGAATATTTTACAGGAAGACAGGTCAAACTTTTAATGAGGCAGAGTTAAAGTCGCTGGTGTGCAGTAACCAATTAAAGAGTATAACGGTCCCAGGGAGACCAAAGCCCAGTTACCATGGCACAGAAATAATGTTCGTGGGACCTAGAGCAACAGTGCCTGTCTGAATGTTCAGTGAGTCATGACCACTGTTTGATGGGGACAGTGTAGAGGGAGATTTACTCTGTATCTAACCCTGTGCTGTACCTGTCCTGGGAGTGTTTGATGGGAACAGTGTAGAGGGAGCTTTACTCTGTATCTAACCCCGTGCTGTACCTGTCCTGGGAGTGTTTGATGGGGACGGTGTAGAGGGAGCTTTACTCTGTATCTAACCCCGTGCTTTACCTGTCCTGGGAGTGTTTGATGGGGACGGTGTAGAGGGAGCTTTACTCTGTATCTAACCCCATGCTGTACCTGTCCTGGGAGTGTTTGATGGGGACAGTGTAGAGGGAGCTTTACTCTGTATCTAACCCCGTGCTGTACCTGTCCTGGGAGTGTTTGATGGGGACAGTGTAGAGGGAGCTTTACTCTGTATCTAACCCCGTGCTGTACCTGCCCTGGGAGTGTTTGATGGGGACGGTGTAGAGGGAGCTTTACTCTGTATCTAACCCCGTGCTTTACCTGTCCTGGGAGTGTTTGATGGGGACAGTGTAGTGGGAGCTTTACTCTGTATCTAACCCCGTGCTGTACCTGTCCTGGGAGTGTTTGATGGGGACGGTGTAGAGGGAGCTTTACTCTGTATCTAACCCCATGCTGTACCTGTCCTGGGAGTGTTTGATGGGGACGGTGTAGAGGGAGCTTTACTCTGTATCTAACCCCGTGCTGTACCTGTCCTGGGAGTGTTTGATGGGGACGGTGTAGAGGGAGCTTTACTCTGTATCTAACCCCGTGCTGTACCTGTCCTGAGAGTGTTTGATGGGGACAGTGTAGAAGGAGATTTACTCTGTATCTAACCCCGTGCTGTACCTGCTCTGGGAGTGTTTGATGTGGACATTGTAGAAGGAGATTTACTCTGTATCTAACCCCGTGCTGTACCTGTCCTGGGAGTGTTTGATGGGGACAGTGCAGAGGGAGCTTTACTCTGTATCTAACCCCGTGCTGTACCTGTCCTGGGAGTGTTTGATGAGGACAGTGTAGAGGGGGCTTTACTCTGTATCTAACCCCGTGCTGTACCTGTCCTGGGAGTGTTTGATGGGGACAGTGTAGAGGGAGCTTTACTCTGTATCTAACCCCGTGCTGTACCTGTCCTAGGAGTGTTTGATGGAATTTTCTCTGTTGGTTCTATGTGAGGGATGTGAATTGTAAGGAAGTGATGGAGTAAGAAAGACTTCATTTTTTCTGTAAGTGAGGAGTTCATGGGCTTTTGAAGAGATATTGAAGATGAGAAATGGAATAGATAACAGCAGAGTCATCAATTCCACTGATTCAGAAACAGGCAAAACAAAGTTGTGATTCCCGATAAGCAGCAGGTACAGAATTGGGAGATGAAACAGAAGTTAATTCTGTCGAGTGTAGAAAATGAGAAATGTCCTACACTATTACTGAAAAGGGATTGCAAAACTGTCTGGGGAAATTGGGATTAGTTTGGGGAGTGCACGATGCTGGGGTTATGTGAGACTCAGCGCCAGGAACGGGGTAAATTCAGTGTGAGTGAGAGGAGTAACCTCTTGTGGTAATGTTTCTCCATTTTCTGCTGTCCAGTTGCAGGAGTTAGACAGAGCGGCCTATCATCAGAATCTCATGGATTATGTCTCTCCACTGAATATTTCCAAAAATATCCCCAGCTCCCTCACCTGCTGCTGGCTCTGTTCCTCCAGATTGAGTTTAACCTCCAGAGATTGCCGAGCCTCTAGGAAGGCTTTGCGATGCTTGCGATCTGCCATATAGTAAGACATGATCCCAACAGTGATGGCACCGAGGTAGATACTGATGTTGGCCAAAAGCTAATAGGGAAGAAAATTACACACCAGTTGGTTAAAAAGCTCATTAAAATGTTGAACACATAGGAATTGTTACCATCGCACACCTTTTGGTCAATCACTGGACAACAAAGGGGAGATGGTGACGTAATGGTAATGTCACTGAACTATAGAACCATAGAAAAGCTACAGTGCAGAAAGAGGCCATTCAGCCCATCGTGTCTGTGACAACCAAAAAGAGAGAAAAGAAACTAGCTGCTCATTCTAATCCCACTTTCCAGCACCTGCTCCTTGCAGGTCACAGCGCTTCAGATGCAGATCCAGGTACCTTTTAAATGAATTGAGCATTTCAGCCTCAACCACCAACTTAGACAGTGAATTCCAGACACCCACCATCCTCTGGGTGAAACGGTTTTGCCTCATGTACCCTCTAATCCTTCTACCAATCACCTTAAATCTCTGCCCCCTGGTAATTGACCCCTCAGCTCAGGGAAACACATCTTTCCTGTCTACCCTATCTAGGCCCCTCAGAATTTTCCACACCTGAGTTAGATCACCCCTCAGCCTCCTCTACTCTAAGGAAAACAACCCCAGCCGATCCAATCTCTCCTCATAGCTGCAATTTTCAAGCCCTGGCAACATTCTTATAAATCTCCTCTGCGCTCTCTCCAGAGCAATTATGTCCTTCCTGTAATGTGGTGACCAGAACTCTACACAAAATTCCAGCTGTAGCCTAACCAGCATTTTATACGATTCAATCATTACATCCCTGCTTTTGTATTCAATACCTCACCCAATAAAGGAAAGTATTCCACAAACTTTCTTCACTGGATGAATAATCCAGAAACCCAAACCATTGCTCTGGTGGAACTTAAATTCAGCAAATAGATCTGGAATTGAAAAGCAAGTCTCAGTAACAATGACCATAAAACCATTGTCGATTGTTGCAAAAACCCATCCAGTTCATTAATGCCTATTTAGGGAAGGAAATCAGCCATCCAGTTAGATTACAGTCTGTAACTCACTCCTGGGTATCTGTTATTCTATGTATAAACCACCCTGATCCCCTCGATTAGATTCCAGACTGTAACTCACTCCCGGGTATCTGTTATTCTATGTATAAACCACCCTGATCCCGTCGATTAGATTCCAGACTGTAACTCACTCCCGGGTATCTGTTATTCTATATATAAACCACCCCAAACCCCTCGATTAGATTCCATTCCGTATCTCACTCCTGGGTATCTGTTATGCTATATATAAAACACCCCAAACACCTCGATTAGATTCCAGAATGCAACTCACTCCCGGGTATCTGTTATTCTATATATAAACAACCCCAAACCCCTTGATTAGATTCCAGTCGGTAAATTCACTCCCGGGTATCTGTTATTCAACATATAAACCACCCCGAACCATTCGATTAGATTCCAGTCTGTAACTCATTCCCGGGTATCTGTTATTCTATATATAAACCACCCCGAACCCCTCGATTAGATTCCAGTCTGTAACTCATTCCCGGGTATCTGTTATTCTATATATAAACCACCCCGAACCCCTCGATTAGATTCCAGTCTTTAACTCACTCCCAGGTATCTTTTATTCGATATATAAACCACCCCGAAACCCTCGATTAGATTCCAGTCTGTAACTCACTCCCGGGTACCTGTTATTCTATATATAAACCACCCAGAACCCCTCGATTAGATTCCAGTCTGTACCTTACACCCAGGTATCTGTTATTCTATATATAAACCACCTGATCCCCTCAATTAGATTCCAGTCTGCAACTCACTCCTGGGTATCTGTTAATCTACATATAAAACAATCCTAACCCCTCGATTAGATTCCAGACTGTAACTCACTCCCGGGTATCTGTTATGCTATATATTAAACACCCCGAACCCCTCGATTAGATTCCAGTCTGTAACTCACTCCCGGGTATCTGTTATTCTATATATAAACCACCCCGAACCCCTCGATTAGATTCCAAACTGTAACACAGTCCCGGGTATCTGTTATTCTATATATAAACCCCACCAAACCCCTTGATTAGATTCCAGTTGGTAACTCACTCCCGGGTATCTGTTATTCAACATATAAAACACCCCGAACCCCTCGATTAGATTCCAGACTGTAACTCACTACTGGCTAAGTGTTAATCTACATATTAACCCCCCGAAACCCTCAATTAGATTCCAGTCTGTAACTCACTCCCGGGTATCTGTTATTCTATATATAAACCACCCCGAACCCCTTGATTAGATTCCAGTCTGTAACTCACTCCTGGGTGTCTGTTATTCTATATATAAACCAACCCGAACCCCTTGATTAGATTCCAGTCTGTAACTCACTCCCAGGTATCTGTTATTCTATATATAAACCACCCCGAACACCTCGATTAGATTCCAGTCTGTACCTCACACCCAGGTGTCTGTTATTCTATGTATAAACCACCCTGATCCCCTCGATTAGATTTCAGTGTGTAACTCACTTCCGGGTATCTGTTATTCCATATATAAACCACCCCGAACACCTCGATTAGATTCCAGTCTGTAACTCACTCCAGGGTATCTGTTATTCTATATGTAAACCACCCTGATCCCATCGAATAGATTCCAGTCTGTAACATCACTCCTGGGTATCTGCTATTCTATATAGAAAACGCCCCGAATCCCTCAATTAGATTCCAGTCTGTAACTCACCCCCGGGTATCTGTTATTCTATATATAAACCACACCGAAACTCACGATTAGATTCCAGTCTATACCTCACACCCAAGTTCTGTTATTCTATGTATAAATGACTCTGATCCCCTGAATTAGATTCCAGTCTGTAACTCACTCCCGGGTATCTGTTATTCTATATATAAACCACCCCGAACCCCTCGATTAGATTCCAGTCTGTAACTCACTCCTGGGTGTCTGTTATTCTATACATAAACCACCCACGAACCCCTCTATTAGATTCCAGTCTGTAACTCACTCCCGGGTATCTGTTATTCTATATATAAATCCCCCGAACCCCTTGATTAGATTCCAGTCTGTAACTCACTCCCGGGTATCTGTTATTCTACATATAAACCCCCCGAACCCCTCTATTAGATTCCGGTCTGTAACTCACTCCCGGGTATCTGTTATTCTATATATAAACCAATCCGAACCCCTTGAATAGATTCCAGTCAGTAACTCACTCCCGGGTATCTGTTATTCTATATACAAACCCCCTGAACCCCTCGATTAGATTCCAGTCAGTAACTCACTCCCGGGTATATGTTATTCTATATATAACCCACCCCAAACCCATCGATTAGATTCCAGTCTGTAACGCACATCCGGGTATCGGTTATTCCATATATAAACCACCCCGAATCCCTCGATTAGATTCCAGTCTGTAACTCACTCCCGGGTATCTGTTATTCTATATATAAACCACCCCAACCCCCTCGATTAGATTCCAGTCTGTAACATCACTCCGGGGTATCTGCTACTCTATATAGAAAATGCCCCGAATCCCTCAATTAGATTCCAGTCTGTAACTCACCCCCGGGTATCTGTTATTCTATATATAAACCACACCGAACCACTCGATTAGATTCCAGTCAGTAACTCACTCCCAGGTATCAGTTATTCTATATATAAACCACTCCGAACCTCACGATTAGATTCCAGTCTATATCTCACACCCAGGTTCTGTTATTCTATGTATAAACGACTCTGATCCCCTGAATTAGATTCCAATCTGTAACTCACTCCTGGGTGTCTGTTATTCTATATATAAACCACCCACGAACCCCGCTATTAGATTCCAGTCTGTAACTCACTCCTGGGTATCTGTTATTCTATATATAAACCACCCCGAACACCTCGATTAGATTCCAGTCTGTAACTCACTCCCGGGTATCTGTTATTCTATATATAAACCACCCCGAACACCTCGATTAGATTCCAGTCTGTAACTCAGTCCCGGGTATCTGTTATTCTATATATAAACCACCCCGAACCCCTTGATTAGATTCCAGTCAGTAACTCACTCCCGGGTATCTGTTATTCTATATATAAACCACCCCGAAACCCTTGATTAGATTCCAGTCTGTAACTCACTCCCGGGTATCTGTTATTCTACATATAAACCCCCCGAACCCCTCAATTAGATTCCAGTCTGTAACTCACTCCCGGGTATCTGTTATTCTATATATAAACCACCCCGAACCCCTTGATTAGATTCCAGTCAGTAACTCACTCCCGGGTATATGTTATTCTATATATAAACCACCACAAACCCCTTGACTAGTTTCCAGTCATTAACTCACCCCCGGGTATCTGTTACTCTATATATAAACCCCCCGAACCCCTCAATTAGATTCCAGTCTGTAACTCACACCCAGGTATCTCTTATTCTATGTATAAACCACCCTGATCCCCTCAATTAGATTTCAGTCAGTAACTCACTCCCGGGTATCTGTTATTCTATATATAAACCACCCCGAACCCCTTGATTAGATTCCAGTCTGTAACTCACTCCTGGGTGTCTGTTATTCTATATATAAACCAACCCGAACCCCTTGATTAGATTCCAGTCTGTAACTCACTCCCAGGTATCTGTTATTCTATATATAAACCACCCCGAACACCTCGATTAGATTCCAGTCTGTAACTCACACCCAGGTGTCTGTTATTCTATGTATAAACCACCCTGATCCCCTCGATTAGATTTCAGTGTGTAACTCACTTCCGGGTATCTGTTATTCCATATATAAACCACCCCGAACACCTCGATTAGATTCCAGTCTGTAACTCACTCCAGGGTATCTGTTATTCTATATGTAAACCACCCTGATCCCATCGAATAGATTCCAGTCTGTAACATCACTCCTGGGTATCTGCTATTCTATATAGAAAACGCCCCGAATCCCTCAATTAGATTCCAGTCTGTAACTCACCCCCGGGTATCTGTTATTCTATATATAAACCACACCGAAACTCACGATTAGATTCCAGTCTATACCTCACACCCAAGTTCTGTTATTCTATGTATAAATGACTCTGATCCCCTGAATTAGATTCCAGTCTGTAACTCACTCCCGGGTATCTGTTATTCTATATATAAACCACCCCGAACCCCTCGATTAGATTCCAGTCTGTAACTCACTCCTGGGTGTCTGTTATTCTATACATAAACCACCCACGAACCCCTCTATTAGATTCCAGTCTGTAACTCACTCCCGGGTATCTGTTATTCTATATATAAACCACCCCTAACCCCTTGATTAGATTCCAGTCTGTAACTCACTCCCGGGTATCTGTTATTCTACATATAAACCCCCCGAACCCCTCTATTAGATTCCGGTCTGTAACTCACTCCCGGGTATCTGTTATTCTATATATAAACCACCCCGAACCCCTTGATTAGATTCCAGTCAGTAACTCACTCCCGGGTATCTGTTATTCTATATACAAACCCCCTGAACCCCTCGATTAGATTCCAGTCAGTAACTCACTCCCGGGTATATGTTATTCTATATATAACCCACCCCAAACCCATCGATTAGATTCCAGTCTGTAACGCACATCCGGGTATCGGTTATTCCATATATAAACCACCCCG
The DNA here is from genome assembly GCA_026770705.1 of Isurus oxyrinchus. Classification (NCBI taxonomy): domain Eukaryota; kingdom Metazoa; phylum Chordata; class Chondrichthyes; order Lamniformes; family Lamnidae; genus Isurus; species Isurus oxyrinchus. The sequence continues at coordinate 68,791 of JANJGN010002002.1, forward strand.
AATCCCTCGATTAGATTCCAGTCTGTAACTCACTCCCGGGTATCTGTTATTCTATATGTAAACCACCCTGATACCCTCGATTAGATTCCAGTCTGTAACTCACTCCCGGGTATCTGTTATTCTATATATAAACCACCCCAACCCCCTCGATTAGATTCCAGTCTGTAACATCACTCCGGGGTATCTGCTATTCTATATAGAAAATGCCCCGAATCCCTCAATTAGATTCCAGTCTGTAACTCACCCCCGGGTATCTGTTATTCTATATATAAACCACACCGAACCACTCGATTAGATTCCAGTCAGTAACTCACTCCCAGGTATCAGTTATTCTATATATAAACCACTCCGAACCTCACGATTAGATTCCAGTCTATATCTCACACCCAGGTTCTGTTATTCTATGTACAAACGACTCTGATCCCCTGAATTAGATTCCAATCTGTAACTCACTCCTGGGTGTCTGTTATTCTATATATAAACCACCCACGAACCCCGCTATTAGATTCCAGTCTGTAACTCACTCCTGGGTATCTGTTATTCTATATATAAACCACCCCGAACACCTCGATTAGATTCCAGTCTGTAACTCACTCCCGGGTATCTGTTATTCTACATATAAACCCCCCGAACCCCTCAATTAGATTCCAGTCTGTAACTCACTCCCGGGTATCTGTTATTCTATATATAAACCACCCCGAACCCCTTGATTAGATTCCAGTCAGTAACTCACTCCCGGGTATCTGTTATTCTATATATAAACCACCCCGAAACCCTTGATTAGATTCCAGTCTGTAACTCACTCCCGGGTATCTGTTATTCTACATATAAACCACCCGAACCCCTCAATTAGATTCCAGTCTGTAACTCACTCCCGGGTATCTGTTATTCTATATATAAACCACCCCGAACCCCTTGATTAGATTCCAGTCAGTAACTCACTCCCGGGTATATGTTATTCTATATATAAACCACCACAAACCCCTTGACTAGTTTCCAGTCATTAACTCACCCCCGGGTATCTGTTACTCTATATATAAACCCCCCGAACCCCTCAATTAGATTCCAGTCTGTAACTCACACCCAGGTATCTCTTATTCTATGTATAAACCACCCTGATCCCCTCAATTAGATTTCAGTCAGTAACTCACTCCCGGGTATCTGTTATTCTATATATAAACCACAACGAACCCCTCGATTAGATTCCAGTCTGTAACTCACTCCTGGGTATCTGTTATTCTATATATAAACCACCCTGAACCCCTTGAGTTGATTCCAGTCTGTAACTCACCCCCGGGTAACTGTTATTCTACATATAAACCCCCCTGATCCCCTCGATTAGATTCCAGTCTATAACTCACACCCGGGTATCTGTTATTCGATATATAAAACCCCCCCAAACCCTGGATTAGGTTCCAGTCTGTAACTCACTCCCGGGTATCTGTTATTCTATATATAAACCACAACGAACCCCTCGATTAGATTCCAGTCTGTAACTCATTCCCGGGTATCTGTTAATCAATATATAAACCACCCCGAACCCCTTGAGTTGATTCCAGTCTGTAACTCACCCCCGGGTAACTGTTATTCTATACATAAAACACACCGAACCCCTCAATTACATTCCAATCAGTAACTCACTCCCGGGTATCTGTTATTCTATATATAAACCACCCCGAACGTCACGATTAGATTCCAGTCTGTACCTCATTCCCGGGTAACTGTTATTCCAAATGTAAACCACCCTGATACCCTCAATTAGATTCCAGTCTGTAACTCACTCCCGGGTATCTGTTATTCTATATGTAAACCACCCTGATACCCTCAATTAGATTCCAGTCTGTAACTCACTCCCGGCTATCTGTTATTCTATATATAAACCACCCCAACCCCCACGATTAGATTCCAGTCTGTAACCTACTCCCGGGTATCTGTTATTCTATATATAAACCAGCCCAACCCCCTCGATTAGATTCCAGTCTGTAACATCACTCCGGGGTATCTGCTATTCTATATAGAAAATGCCCCGAATCCCTCAATTAGATTCCAGTCTGTAACTCACCCCCGGCTATCTGTTATTCTATATATAACCCAGCCCCGAAACCCTCTATTAGATTCCAGTCAGTAACTCACTCCCGGGTATCTGTTATTCAATATATAGACCAGCCGAACCCTTCGATTAGATTCCAGTCAGTAACTCACTCCTGGGTATCTGTTATTCTACATATAAACCACCCCGAACCCCTCGATTATATTCCAGTCTGTAACTCACTTCCGGGTATCTCTTATTCTATATATAAACCACCCCAAACCCCTCGATTAGATTCCGGTCTGTAACTCACTCCCGGGTGTCTGGTATTCTATATTTAAAAAACCCCGAACCCCTCGATTAGATTCCAGTCTGTAACTCACGCCTGGGTATCTGTTATTCTACATATAAGCCACCCCGAACCCCTCGATTATATTCCAGTCTGTAACTCACTCCCGGGTATCTGTTATTCTATATATAAACCACCCCGAACCCCTCGATTAGATTCCAGTCTGTAACTCACTCCTGGGTATCAGTTATTCTATATATAAACCACCCTGAACCTCACGATTAGATTCCAGTCTGTACCTCACACCCAGGTGTCTGTCATTCTATGTATAAACCACCCTGATCCTCTCAATTAGATTCCAGACTGTAACTCACTCCTGGGTATCTGTTATTCTACATATAAAACACCCCGAAACTCCCGATAAGATTCCAGACTGTAACTTATTCCTGGGTATCTGTTATTCTATATATAAACCCCACCGAACCCTTTGATTAGATTCCAGTCGGTAACTCACTCCCGGGTATCTGTTATTCAACATATAAAACAGCCCGAACCCCTCGATTAGATTCCGGACTGTAACTCACTCCTGGCTAATTGTTATTCAACATATAAACCCCCCGAAACCCTCGATTAGATCCCAGACTGTAACTCACTCCCGGGTATCTGTTATTCTATATATAAACCCCCCGAACCCTTTGATTAGATTCCAGTCTGTAACTCACTCCCAGGTATCTGTTATTCTATATATAAACCCCCCGAACCCTTTGATTAGATTCCAGTCTGTAACTCACTCCCAGTTATCTGTTATTCTATATATAAATCACCCCGAACCCCTCGATTAGATTCCAGTCTGCAACTCATTCCTGGGTATCTGTTATTTTATATATAAACCACCCCGAACCCCTCGATTAGATTCCAGTCTGTAACTCACTCCCGAGTATCTGTTATTCTATATATAAACCATCCCGAACCCCTCGATTAGATTCCAGTCTGTAACGCTCTCCCGGGTATCTGTTATTCTATATATAAACCACCCCGAACCCGTTGAGTAGATTCCAGTCTGTAACTCACTCCCAGGTATCTGTTATTCTACAAATAAACCACCCCAAAACCCTCGATTACATTCCAGTCTGTAACTCACACCCGGGTATATGTTATTCTATATATAAACGCAGCCCGAACCGCTCAATTAGATTCCAGCCTGTAACTCACTCCCGGGTATCTGTTAATTCTACATATTATCCCCCCCAAAACCCTTGATTAGATTCCAGTCTGTAACTCACCCTCAGGTATCTGTTATTCTATATATAAACCACCCCGAACCCCTCGATTAGATTCCAGTCGGTAACTCACTCCTGGGTATCTGTTATTCTATATATAAACCCCCCTGATACCCTTGATTAGATTCCAGTCTGTAACTCACCCTCGGGTATCTGTTATTCTATATATTAACCCCCTCAAACCCCTTGATTAGATTCCAGTCTGTAACTCACTCCCGGGTATCTGTTATTCTACATATAAACCCCCCCAGAACCCTTGATTAGATTCCAGTCTGTAACTCACTCCCGGGTATTTGTTATTCAATGTATAAACCACCCTGATCCCCTCAATTAGTTTCCAGTCTGTAACTGACTCCCGGGTATATGATATACTATATATAAACCACCCCGAACCCCATGAGTAGTTTTCAGTCATTAACTCACCCCCGGGTATCTGTTATTCTATATATAAACACGAAAAACCCATCACTTAGATTCCAAACTGTAACCCACCCCCAGGTGTCTGTTATTCTATGTATAAACCACACTGATCCCCTCAATTAGATTCCACTATGTAACTCACTCCCAGGTATCTGTTATTCTATACATAAACCCACCTGATCCTCTCGATTAGATTCCAGTCTGTAACTCACCCCCGGGTATCTATTATTCTATATATAAACCACCCCAAACCCCTCGATTAGATTCCAGTCTGTAACTCACTCCCGGGTATCTGTTATTCTACATATAAACCACCCCGAACCCCTCTATTAGATTCCAGTCTGTAACTCACCCCCGGGTATCTATTATTCTATATATAAACCACCCCAAACCCCTCGATTAGATTCCAGTCTGTAACTCACTCCCGGGTATCTGTTATTCTACATATAAACCCTTACAAACCCCTTGATTAGATTCCAGTCTGTAACTCATTCCCAGGTATATATTATACTATATATAAACCACCCCGAACCCCTCGATTAGATTCCAGTCTGTAACTCACTCCCGGGTATCCGTTATTCTACATATAAACCACCCCGAACCCCTCTATTAGATTCCAGTCTGTAACTCACTCCCGGGTATCTGTTATTCTATATATAAACAACCCCGAACCCATCGATTAGATTCCAGTCTGTAACTCACTCCCGGGTATCTATTATTCAATGTATAAACTACCCTGATCCGCTCAATTAGTTTCCAGTTGGTAACTGACTCCCAGGTATATGTTATTCTATATATAATCCACCCCGAACCCCTTGAGTGGTTTCCAGTCATTAACGCACCCCCGGGTATCTGTTATTCTACAAATAAACCACCCCGAGACCCTCACTCAGATTCCAGTCTGTAACTCACATCCGGGTATATGTTATTCTATATATAAACCACCCCGAACCCCTCAATTAGATTCCAGTCTGTAAGAAACTCCCGGGTATCTGTTATTCGATATATATAAACCCCCCTGAGCCCCACAATTAGATTCCAGTCTGTAACTCACTCCCGGGCATCTGTTATTCTATATATAAACTCCCTGAACCCCTTGATTAGATTCCAGTTTGTAACTCACCCTTAGGTATCTGTTATTCTATATATAAACCACCCCGAACCCCTTGATAGATTCCAGTCTGTAACTCACTCCCGGGTATCTGTTATTCTATATATAAGCCACCCCGAACCCCTTGATTAGATTCCAGTCTGTAACTCACTTCCGGGTATCTGTTATTCGATATATATAAACCACACTGATCCACTCGATTAGATTCCAGTATGTAACTCACTCCCGAGTATCTGTTATTCTATTTCCAAACCACCCCGAACCCCTTGATTAGATTCCAGTCTGTAACTCACTCCCGGGTATCTTTTATTCTATATATAAACCACCCCGAACCCCTCGATTAGATTCCAGTCTGTAACTCACTCCCGGGTATCTGTTATTGTATATATAAACCACCCCGAACCCCTTGATTAGATTCCAGTCTGTAACTCACCCTCGGGTATCTGTTATTCTATATATAAACCCACTCAAACCCCTCGATTAGATTCCAGTCTGTAACTCACTTCCGGGTATCTGTTATTCAATATATATAAACCCCACTGATCCACTCGATAAGATTCCAGCCTGTAACTCACTCCCGGGTATCTGTTATTCTATTTCTAAACCACCCCGAACCCCTTGATTAGATTCCAGTCTGTAACTCACTCCCGGGCATCTGTTATTCTATATATAAGCCACAATGAACCCCTCGATTAGATTCCAGTCTGTAACTCACTTCCGGGTATCTGTTATTCTATATATATAAACCCCCCTGATCCACTCGATTAGATTCCAGTATGTAACTCACTCCCGGGTATCGGTTATTCTATATATAAACCACCCCAAACCTCTCGATTAGATTCCAGTCTGTAACGCAACCTCGGGTATCTGTTATTCTATATATAAACCCCCCTGATCCCCTCGATTAGATTCCAGTCTGTAACTCACTCCCGGGTATCTGTTATTCTATATATAAACCACCCCGAACCCCTCAATTAGATTCCAGTCTGTAACACACTCCCGGGTATATGTTATCCTATATATAAAACACCTCTGATCCCCTCGATTAGATGCCAGTCTGTAACTCACTCCTGGGTATCTGTTATTCTATATAAAAACCACCCTTGATCGCCTCGTTTAGATTCCAGTATGTAACTCACTCCCGGGTATCTGTTATTCTGTTTATAAACCACCCCGAACGCCTCGATTAGATTCCAGTCAGTAACTCACCCCCGGTTATCTGTTATTCTATATATAAAACACCCCTGATCCCCTCAATTAGATTCCAGTCTGTAACACTCTCCCGGGTATCTGTTATTCTATATATAAACCACCCCGAACCCCTTGAGTAGATTCCAGTCTGTAACTCACTCCCAGGTATCTGTTATTTTGCAAATAAACCACCCCAAAACCCTCGATTACATTCCAGTTTGTAACTCACACCCGGGTATATGTTATTCTATATATAAACGCAGCCCGAACCGCTCAATTAGATTCCAGCCTGTAACTCACTCCCGGGTATCTGTTAATTCTACATATTATCCCCCCCAAAACCCTTGATTAGATTCCAGTCTGTAACTCACCCTCAGGTATCTGTTATTCTATATATAAACCACCCCGAACCCCTCGATTAGATTCCAGTCGGTAACTCACTCCTGGGTATCTGTTATTCTATATATAAACCCCCCTGATACCCTTGATTAGATTCCAGTCTGTAACTCACCCTCGGGTATCTGTTATTCTATATATTAACCCCCTCAAACCCCTTGATTAGATTCCAGTCTGTAACTCACTCCCGGGTATCTGTTATTCTACATATAAACCCCCCCAGAACCCTTGATTAGATTCCAGTCTGTAACTCACTCCCGGGTATCTGTTATTCAATGTATAAACCACCCTGAGCCCCTCAATTAGTTTCCAGTCTGTAACTGACTCCCGGGTATATGATATACTATATATAAACCACCCCGAACCCCATGAGTAGTTTTCAGTCATTAACTCACCCCCCGGGTATCTGTTATTCTATATATAAACACCAAAAACCCATCACTTAGATTCCAAACTGTAACCCACCCCCAGGTGTCTGTTATTCTATGTATAAACCATACTGATCCCCTCAATTAGATTCCACTATGTAACTCACTCCCAGGTATCTGTTATTCTATACATAAACCCACCTGATCCTCTCGATTAGATTCCAGTCTGTAACTCACTCCCGGGTATCTATTATTCTATATATAAACCACCCCAAACCCCTCGATTAGATTCCAGTCTGTAACTCACTCCCGGGTATCTGTTATTCTACATATAAACCACCCCGAACCCCTCTATTAGATTCCAGTCTGTAACTCACCCCCGGGTATCTGTTATTCTATATATAAACCACCCCGAACCCTTCGATTAGATTCCAGTCTGTAACTCACTCCCGGGTATCTATTATTCAATGTATAAACCACCCTGATCCGCTCAATTAGTTTCCAGTTGGTAACTGACTCCCAGGTATATGTTATTCTATATATAATCCACCCCGAACCCCTTGAATGGTTTTCAGTCATTAACGCTCGCCCGGGTATCTGTTATTCTACAAATAAACAACCCCGAGACCCTCACTCAGATTACAGTCTGTAACTCACATCCGGGTATATGTTATTCTATATATAAACCACCCCGAACCCCTCAATTAGGTTCCAGTCTGTAACTCACTCCCGGGTATCCGTTATTCTACATATAAACCACCCCGAACCCCTCTATTAGATTCCAGTCTGTAACTCACTCCCGGGTATCTGTTATTCTATATATAAACAACCCCGAACCCATCGATTAGATTCCAGTCTGTAACTCACTCCCGGGTATCTATTATTCAATGTATAAACTACCCTGATCCGCTCAATTAGTTTCCAGTTGGTAACTGACTCCCAGGTATATGTTATTCTATATATAATCCACCCCGAACCCCTTGAGTGGTTTCCAGTCATTAACGCACCCCCGGGTATCTGTTATTCTACAAATAAACCACCCCGAGACCCTCACTCAGATTCCAGTCTGTAACTCACATCCGGGTATATGTTATTCTATATATAAACCACCCCGAACCCCTCAATTAGATTCCAGTCTGTAAGAAACTCCCGGGTATCTGTTATTCGATATATATAAACCCCCCTGAGCCCCTTGATAGATTCCAGTTTGTAACTCACCCTTAGGTATCTGTTATTCTATATATAAACCACCCCGAACCCCTTGATAGATTCCAGTCTGTAACTCACTCCCGGGTATCTGTTATTCTATATATAAGCCACCCCGAACCCCTTGATTAGATTCCAGTCTGTAACTCACTTCCGGGTATCTGTTATTCGATATATATAAACCACACTGATCCACTCGATTAGATTCCAGTATGTAACTCACTCCCGAGTATCTGTTATTCTATTTCCAAACCACCCCGAACCCCTTGATTAGATTCCAGTCTGTAACTCACTCCCGGGTATCTTTTATTCTATATATAAACCACCCCGAACCCCTCGATTAGATTCCAGTCTGTAACTCACTCCCGGGTATCTGTTATTGTATATATAAACCACCCCGAACCCCTTGATTAGATTCCAGTCTGTAACTCACCCTCGGGTATCTGTTATTCTATATATAAACCCACTCAAACCCCTCGATTAGATTCCAGTCTGTAACTCACTTCCGGGTATCTGTTATTCAATATATATAAACCCCACTGATCCACTCGATAAGATTCCAGCCTGTAACTCACTCCCGGGTATCTGTTATTCTATTTCTAAACCACCCCGAACCCCTTGATTAGATTCCAGTCTGTAACTCACTCCCGGGCATCTGTTATTCTATATATAAGCCACAACGAACCCCTCGATTAGATTCCAGTCTGTAACTCACTTCCGGGTATCTGTTATTCTATATATATAAACCCCCCTGATCCACTCGATTAGATTCCAGTATGTAACTCACTCCCGGGTATCGGTTATTCTATATATAAACCACCCCAAACCTCTCGATTAGATTCCAGTCTGTAACGCAACCTCGGGTATCTGTTATTCTATATATAAACCCCCCTGATCCCCTCGATTAGATTCCAGTCTGTAACTCACTCCCGGGTATCTGTTATTCTATATATAAACCACCCCGAACCCCTCAATTAGATTCCAGTCTGTAACACACTCCCGGGTATATGTTATCCTATATATAAAACACCTCTGATCCCCTCGATTAGATGCCAGTCTGTAACTCACTCCTGGGTATCTGTTATTCTATATAAAAACCACCCTTGATCGCCTCGTTTAGATTCCAGTATGTAACTCACTCCCGGGTATCTGTTATTCTGTTTATAAACCACCCCGAACGCCTCGATTAGATTCCAGTCAGTAACTCACCCCCGGTTATCTGTTATTCTATATATAAAACACCCCTGATCCCCTCAATTAGATTCCAGTCTGTAACACTCTCCCGGGTATCTGTTATTCTATATATAAACCACCCCGAACCCCTTGAGTAGATTCCAGTCTGTAACTCACTCCTAGGTATCTGTTATTTTGCAAATAAACCACCCCAAAACCCTCGATTACATTCCAGTTTGTAACTCACACCCGGGTATATGTTATTCTATATATAAACGCAGCCCGAACCGCTCAATTAGATTCCAGCCTGTAACTCACTCCCGGGTATCTGTTAATTCTACATATTATCCCCCCCAAAACCCTTGATTAGATTCCAGTCTGTAACTCACCCTCAGGTATCTGTTATTCTATATATAAACCACCCCGAACCCCTCGATTAGATTCCAGTCGGTAACTCACTCCTGGGTATCTGTTATTCTATATATAAACCCCCCTGATACCCTTGATTAGATTCCAGTCTGTAACTCACCCTCGGGTATCTGTTATTCTATATATTAACCCCCTCAAACCCCTTGATTAGATTCCAGTCTGTAACTCACTCCCGGGTATCTGTTATTCTACATATAAACCCCCCCAGAACCCTTGATTAGATTCCAGTCTGTAACTCACTCCCGGGTATCTGTTATTCAATGTATAAACCACCCTGAGCCCCTCAATTAGTTTCCAGTCTGTAACTGACTCCCGGGTATATGATATACTATATATAAACCACCCCGAACCCCATGAGTAGTTTTCAGTCATTAACTCACCCCCCGGGTATCTGTTATTCTATATATAAACACCAAAAACCCATCACTTAGATTCCAAACTGTAACCCACCCCCAGGTGTCTGTTATTCTATGTATAAACCATACTGATCCCCTCAATTAGATTCCACTATGTAACTCACTCCCAGGTATCTGTTATTCTATACATAAACCCACCTGATCCTCTCGATTAGATTCCAGTCTGTAACTCACTCCCGGGTATCTATTATTCTATATATAAACCACCCCAAACCCCTCGATTAGATTCCAGTCTGTAACTCACTCCCGGGTATCTGTTATTCTACATATAAACCACCCCGAACCCCTCTATTAGATTCCAGTCTGTAACTCACCCCCGGGTATCTGTTATTCTATATATAAACCACCCCGAACCCTTCGATTAGATTCCAGTCTGTAACTCACTCCCGGGTATCTATTATTCAATGTATAAACCACCCTGATCCGCTCAATTAGTTTCCAGTTGGTAACTGACTCCCAGGTATATGTTATTCTATATATAATCCACCCCGAACCCCTTGAATGGTTTTCAGTCATTAACGCTCGCCCGGGTATCTGTTATTCTACAAATAAACCACCCCGAGACCCTCACTCAGATTACAGTCTGTAACTCACATCCGGGTATATGTTATTCTATATATAAACCACCCCGAACCCCTCAATTAGGTTCCAGTCTGTAACTCACTCCCGGGTATCCGTTATTCTACATATAAACCCTTACAAACCCCTTGATTAGATTCCAGTCTGTAACTCATTCCCAGGTATATATTATACTATATATAAACCACCCCGAACCCCTCGATTAGATTCCAGTCTGTAACTCACTCCCGGGTATCCGTTATTCTACATATATACCACCCCGAACCCCTCGATTAGATTCCAGTCTGTAACTCACTCCCGGGTATCTGTTATTCTATATATAAATAACCCCGAACCCATCGATTAGATTCCAGTCTGTAACTCACTCCCGGGTATCTATTATTCAATGTATAAACCACCCTGATCCGCTCAATTAGTTTCCAGTTGGTAACTGACTCCCAGGTATATGTTATTCTATATATAATCCACCCCGAACCCCTTGAGTGGTTTCCAGTCATTAACGCACCCCCGGGTATCTGTTATTCTACAAATAAACCACCCCGAGACCCTCACTCAGATTCCAGTCTGTAACTCACATCCGGGTATATGTTATTCAATATATAAACCACCCCGATCCCCTCAATTAGATTCCAGTCTGTAAGAAACTCCCGGGTATCTGTTATTCGATATATATAAACCCCCCTGAGCCCCACAATTAGATTCCAGTCTGTAACTCACTCCCGGGCATCTGTTATTCTATATATAAACTCCCTGAACCCCTTGATTAGATTCCAGTTTGTAACTCACCCTTAGGTATCTGTTATTCTATATATAAACCACCCCGAACCCCTTAATAGATTCCAGTCTGTAACTCACTCCCGGGTATCTGTTATTCTATATATAAACCACCCCGAATCCCTTGATTAGATTCCAGTCTGTAACTCACTTCCGGGTATCTGTTATTCTATATATCTAAACCGCACTGATCCACTCGATTAGATTCCAGTATGTAACTCACTCCCGGGTATCTGTTATTCTATTTCTAAACCACCCCGAACCCCTTGATTAGATTCCAGTCTGTAACTCACTCCCGGGTATCTTTTATTCTATATATAAACCACCCCGAACCCCTCGATTAGATTCCAGTCTGTAACTCACTCCCGGGTATCGGTTATTGTACATATAAACCACCCCAAACCCCTTGATTAGACTCCAGTCTGTAACTCACTTCCGGGTATCTGTTATTCTATATATATAAACACCCCTGATCCACTCGATTAGATTCCATGTATGTAACTCACTCCCGGACATCTGTTATTCTATATATAAGCCACAACGAACCCCTCGATTAGATTCCAGTCTGTAACTCACTCCCGGTTTTCAGTTATCTGTTATAATATATATAAACCACCCCGAACCTCTCGATTAGATTCCAGTCTGGAACTCACACCCGGGTATCTGTTATTCTATATATAAACCACCCCGAACCCCTCGATTAGATTCCAGTCTGGAACTCACGCCCGGGTATCTGTTATTCTATATATAAACCACCCCAAACCACTCGATTAGATTCCAGTCTGTAACTCACCCTCGGGTAACTGTTATTCTATATATAAACCACCCCGAACCCCTTGAGAAGTTTCCAGTCATTAACTCACCCCCGGGTATCTGTTATTCTATATATAAACCCCCCGAACCCATCACTTACATTCCAGTCTGTATCTCACACCCAGGTGTCTGTTATTCCATGTATAAACCACCCTGATCCCCTCAATTAGATTTCAGTCTGTATCTCACTACCGGGTATCTGTTGGTCTATATATAAACCACCCCGAACCCTTTGAGTAGATTCCAGTCTGTAACTCACCCCCGGGTATCTGTTATTCAATACGTAAAGCACCCTGAAACCCTCGATTAGATTCCAGTCTGTAACTCACACCCGGGTATATGTTATTCTATATATAAACACCCCGAACCCCTCAATTAGATTCCAGTCTATAACTCACTCCCAGGTATCTGTTATTCTATATATAAACCACCCCGAACCCTTTGAGTAGATTCTAGTCTGTAACTCACTCCCAGGTATCTGTTATTCTATAAATAAACCATCCTGAAACCCTCGATTAGATTCCAGTCTGTAACTCACACTCGGGTATATGTTATTCTATACATAAATACCCCAAAACCCCTTGATTAGATTCCAGTCTGTAACTCACTCCCAGGTATCTGTTATTCTATCTATAAACTCCCTGAATCCCTTGATTAGATTCCAGTCTGTAACTCACCCTCAGGTATCTGTTATTCTATATATAAACCACCCCGAACTCCTCGATTAGATTCCAGTCAGTAACTCACCCTCGGGTATCTGTTATTCTATATATAAAACAGCACTGATCCCCTCGATTAGATTCCAGTCTGTAACTCACCCCCGGGTATCTGTTATTTTATTTATAAACCACCCCGAACGCCTTGATTAGATTCTAGTCTGTAACTCACTCCCAGGTATCTGTGATTCTATACATAAAACACCCCCAACCCCTCGATTAGATTCCAGTCTGTAACTCACTCCCGGGTATCTGTTATTCTATATATAAACCACCCCAAAACCCTCGATTAGATTCCAGTCTGTAACTCACCCCCAGGTATCTGTTATTCTACAAATAAACCACCCCGAAACCCTCGATTAGATTCCAGTGCGTAACTCACACCCGGGCATATGTTATTCTACATATAAACCCCCCAGAACCCCTTGATTAGATTCCAGTCTGTAACACACTCGCAGATTTCTGTTATTCTATATATAAACCACCCCGAACCCCTCGATTAGATTCCAGTCTGTAACTCACCCTTGGTATCTGTTATTCTATATAAAAACACCCCTGATCCCCTCGATTAGATTCCAGTTTGTAACTCACCCCCAGGTATCTGTTCTTCTATATATAAACCACCCCGAACCCCTCTATTAGATTCCAGTCTGTAACTCAATCCTGGTTATCTGTTATATATATAAACCACCCCGAACCCCTCGATCAGATTCCAGTCTGTAACTCACCCCCGGGTATCTGTTATTCGATATATAAACCACCCCGAACCCCTTGATTAGATTCCAAACCGTAACTCACTCCCGGGTATCTGTTATTCAATGTATAAACCACCCTGATCCCCTCAATTAGTTTCCAGACTGTAACTGACTCCCGGGTATATGTTATTCTATATATAAACCAACCCGAACCCCTTGAGTAGTTTCCAGTCATTAACTCACCCCCGGGTATCTGTTATTCTACAAATAAACCACCCCGAGACCCTCACTCAGATTCCAGTCTGTAACTCACATCCGGGTATATGTTATTCAATATATAAACCACCCCGATCCCCTCAATTAGATTCCAGTCTGTAAGAAACTCCCGGGTATCTGTTATTCGATATATATAAACCCCCCTGAGCCCCACAATTAGATTCCAGTCTGTAACTCACTCCCGGGCATCTGTTATTCTATATATAAACTCCCTGAACCCCTTGATTAGATTCCAGTTTGTAACTCACCCTTAGGTATCTGTTATTCTATATATAAACCACCCCGAACCCCTTAATAGATTCCAGTCTGTAACTCACTCCCGGGTATCTGTTATTCTATATATAAACCACCCCGAATCCCTTGATTAGATTCCAGTCTGTAACTCACTTCCGGGTATCTGTTATTCTATATATATAAACCGCACTGATCCACTCGATTAGATTCCAGTATGTAACTCACTCCCGGGTATCTGTTATTCTATTTCTAAACCACCCCGAACCCCTTGATTAGATTCCAGTCTGTAACTCACTCCCGGGTATCTTTTATTCGATATATAAACCACCCCGAACCCCTCGATTAGATTCCAGTCTGTAACTCACTCCCGGGTATCGGTTATTGTACATATAAACCACCCCGAACCCCTTGATTAGACTCCAGTCTGTAACTCACTTCCGGGTATCTGTTATTCTATATATATAAACACCCCTGATCCACTCGATTAGATTCCAGTATGTAACTCACTCCCGGACATCTGTTATTCTATATATAAGCCACAACGAACCCCTCGATTAGATTCCAGTCTGTAACTCACTCCCGGTTTTCAGTTATCTGTTATAATATATATAAACCACCCCGAACCTCTCGATTAGATGCCAGTCTGGAACTCACCCCCGGGTATCTGTTATTCTGTTTATAAACCACCCCGAACGCCTTGATTAGATTCCAGTCTGTAACTCACTCCCGGGTATCTGTTATTCTATATATAAACCACCCTGATCCCGTCGTTTAGATTCCAGTCTGTAACTCACCCCCGGGTATCTATTATTCTATATATAAACCACCCCGAACCCCTCGATTAGATTCCAGTCTGGAACTCACACTCGGGTATCTGTTATTCTATATATAAACCACCCCGAACCCCTCGATTAGATTCCAGTCTGGAACTCACGCCCGGGTATCTGTTATTCTATATATAAACCACCCCAAACCACTCGATTAGATTCCAGTCTGTAACTCACCCTCGGGTAACTGTTATTCTATATATAAACCACCCCGAACCCCTTGAGAAGTTTCCAGTCATTAACTCACCCCCGGGTATCTGTTATTCTATATATAAACCCCCCGAACCCATCACTTACATTCCAGTCTGTATCTCACACCCAGGTGTCTGTTATTCCATGTATAAACCACCCTGATCCCCTCAATTAGATTTCAGTCTGTATCTCACTACCGGGTATCTGTTGGTCTATATATAAACCACCCCAAACCCTTTGAGTAGATTCCAGTCTGTAACTCACCCCCGGGTATCTGTTATTCAATACGTAAAGCACCCTGAAACCCTCGATTAGATTCCAGTCTGTAACTCACACCCGGGTATATGTTATTCTATATATAAACACCCCGAACCCCTCAATTAAATTCCAGTCTATAACTCACTCCCAGGTATCTGTTATTCTATATATAAACCACCCCGAACCCTTTGAGTAGATTCTAGTCTGTAACTCACTCCCAGGTATCTGTTATTCTATAAATAAACCATCCTGAAACCCTCGATTAGATTCCAGTCTGTAACTCACACTCGGGTATATGTTATTCTATACATAAATACCCCAAAACCCCTTGATTAGATTCCAGTCTGTAACTCACTCCCAGGTATCTGTTATTCTATCTATAAACTCCCTGAATCCCTTGATTAGATTCCAGTCTGTAACTCACCCTCAGGTATCTGTTATTCTATATATAAACCACCCCGAACTCCTCGATTAGATTCCAGTCAGTAACTCACCCTCGGGTATCTGTTATTCTATATATAAAACAGCACTGATCCCCTCGATTAGATTCCAGTCTGTAACTCACCCCCGGGTATCTGTTATTTTATTTATAAACCACCCCGAACGCCTTGATTAGATTCTAGTCTGTAACTCACTCCCAGGTATCTGTGATTCTATACATAAAACACCCCCAACCCCTCGATTAGATTCCAGTCTGTAACTCACTCCCGGGTATCTGTTATTCTATATATAAACCACCCCAAAACCCTCGATTAGATTCCAGTCTGTAACTCACCCCCAGGTATCTGTTATTCTACAAATAAACCACCCCGAAACCCTCGATTAGATTCCAGTGCGTAACTCACACCCGGGCATATGTTATTCTACATATAAACCCCCCAGAACCCCTTGATTAGATTCCAGTCTGTAACACACTCACAGATTTCTGTTATTCTATATATAAACCACCCCGAACCCCTCGATTAGATTCCAGTCTGTAACTCACCCTTGGTATCTGTTATTCTATATAAAAACACCCCTGATCCCCTCGATTAGATTCCAGTTTGTAACTCACCCCCAGGTATCTGTTCTTCTATATATAAACCACCCAAACCCCTCTATTAGATTCCAGTTTGTAACTCAATCCTGGTTATCTGTTATTATATATATAAACCACCCCGAACCCCTCGATCAGATTCCAGTCTGTAACTCACCCCCGGGTATCTGTTATTCGATATATAAACCACCCCGAACCCCTTGATTAGATTCCAAACCGTAACTCACTCCCGGGTATCTGTTATTCAATGTATAAACCACCCTGATCCCCTCAATTAGTTTCCAGACTGTAACTGACTCCCGGGTATATGTTATTCTATATATAAACCAACCCGAACCCCTTGAGTAGTTTCCAGTCATTAACTCACCCCCGGGTATCTGTTATTCTATATATAAACCCACCGAACCCATCACTTAGATTCCAGTCTGTAACTCACACCCAGGTGTCTGTTATTCCATGTATAAACCACCCTGATCCCCTCAATTAGATTTCAGTCTGTATCTCACTCCCGGGTATCTGTTAGTCTATATATAAACCACCCCGAAACCCTTGAGTAGATTCCAGTCTGTAACTCACCCCCGGGTATCTGTTATTCTATATATAAACCACCCCGAACCCCCTGAGTAGATTCCAGTCTGTAACTCACTCCCAGGTATCTGTTATTCTACAAATAAACCACCCCGAAACCCTCGATTAGATTCCAGTCTGTAACTCACACCCGGGTATATGTTATTCTATATATAAAACCCCCGAACCCCTCAATTAGATTCTAGTCGGTATCTCACTCCCGGGTATCTGTTATTCTATATATAAACCACCCCGAACACGTCAATTAGATTCCAGTCTGTAACTCACTCCCGGGTATCTGTTATTCTATATATAAACTCCCTGAACCCCTTGATTAGATTCCAGTCTGTAACTCACCCTCAGGTATCTGTTATTCTATATATAAACTCCCTGAACCCCTTGATTAGATTCCAGTCTGTAACTCACCCTCAGGTATCTGTTCTCCTATATATAAACCCCCCAGAACCCCTCGATTAGATTCCAGTCTGTAACTCACCCTCGGGTATCTGTTATTCTATATATAAACCCCCTCAAACCCCTTGATTAGATTCCAGTCTGTAACTCACTCCCGAGTATCTGTTATTCTATATATAAACCACCCCGAATCCCTCGATTAGATTCCAGTCTGTAACTCACTCCCGGTTATCTGTTATTCTATATATAAACCACACCTAACCCATTGATTAGATTCCAGTCTGTAACTCACTTCCGGGTATCTGTTATTCTATATATATAAACCCCACTGATCCACTCGATTAGATTCCAGTATGTAACTCACTCCCGGGTATCTGTTATTCAATGTATAAACCACCCCAAACCCCTTGATTAGATTCCAGTCTGTAACTCACTCCCGGGTATCTGTTATTCTATATATACACCACCCCGAACCCCTCGATTAGATTCCCGTCTGTAACTCACTCCCGGGTATCTGTTATTGTATATATAAACCACCCCGAACCCCTTGATTAGATTCCAGTCTGTAACTCACTTCCGGTTATCTGTTATTCTATATATGTATAAACCCCCCTGATCCACTCGATTAGATTCCAGTATGTAACTCACTACCAGGTATCTGTTATTCTATATATATATAAACTCCCCTGATCCACTCGATTATATTCCAGTCTGTAACTCACTCCCGGTTTTCTGTTATGTGTTATAATACATATAAACTACCTCGAACTCCTTGTTAGATGCCAGTCTGTAACTCACTCCTGGGTATCTGTTATTCTATATATAAACCACCCTTGATCACCTCGTTTAGATTCCAGTATGTAACTCCCTCTCGGGTGTCTGTTATTCTATATATAAACCACCCCGAAACCCTCGATTAGATTCCAGTCTGTAACTCACCCCCGGTTATCTGTTATTCTGTTTATAAACCACCCCGAACGCCTCGATTAGATTCCAGTCTGTAACTCACTCCTGGGTATCTGTTATTCTATATATAAACCACCCCGAACCCCTTGATTAGATTCCAGTCTGTAACTCACACCCGGGTATCTGTTATTCTATTTATAAACCACCCCGAACCCCTCGATTAGATTCCAGTCTGTATCTCACCCCCAGATATCTGTTATTCTATATATAAACCGCCTCGAACCCCTCGATTAGATTCCAGTCTGTAACTCACTCCCGGGTATCTGTTATTCTATATATAAACCACCCACGAACCCCTCGATGAGATTCCAGTCTGTAACTCACTTCCGGGTATCTGTTATTCTATATATATAAACCCCCCTGATCCCCTCGATTCGATTCCAGTATGTAACTCACCCCCGGGTATCTGTTATTCTACAAATAAACCACCCCTGATCCCCTCGATTAGATTCCAGACTGTAACTCACTCCCGGGTATCTGTTATTCTATATATAAACCACCCTGAACCCCTTGATTAGATTCCAGTCTGTAACTCACTCCCGGGTATCTGTTATTCTATATATAAACCCCCCTGATCCCCTCGATTACATTCCAGTCTGTAACTCACTCCCGGGTATCTGTTATACTATATATAAACCACCCCGAACCCCTCAATTAGATTCCAGTCTGTACTCACTTCCGGGTATCTGTTATTCTATATATAAACCACCCTGAACCCCTCGATTAGATTCCGGTCTGTAACTCACATTGGGTATCTGTTATTCTATATATAAATACCTTTAACTTCAATGGTAGGCAAACTTCTAAAAACATTAATTCAGGGCAAAATTAATAGCGACATTCGGAAAATGCAGGTTAAGGACAGCCACATGAATTTTTTAACAGAAAATTGTATTTAACTAACTCACTGAAGTTCTTTGAAGGGGTAACAGAGGGGAATGATATGAAAATATGAACTGGGAGCAGGAGTAGGCCATTCAGCCCCTCGAGCCTGGTCTGCCATTTAATAAGATCATACCTGATCTAATAGTAACCTCAAATCTGCATCCCACATACTCCTGATAACCTATCACCCCACTTGCTTACCAAGAATCTATCCACCTCTGACTTAAAAATATTCAAAAACTCTGCTTCCACCACCATTTTTAAAATTTGTTCATGGGATGCGGGCATCACTGGCTAGGCCAGCATTTATTGCCCATCCCTAACTGCCCTTGTTCAGGGTGCATTTTAAGAGCCAGCCACATTGCTGTGGGTCTGGAGTCACGTGTAGGCCTGACCGGGTAAGGACAGCAGGTTTCCTTCCCTAAAGGACATTAGTTAACCTGATGGGTTTTTACAGCAATCAGCAATGGTCATCAACACACTTTCAATTCCAGGTTTTTACTGAATTTAAATTTCACCACCTACCCTGGTGGGATTCGAACCCGGATCCCCAGAGCATCACCTTGGGCCTCTAGAATACCAGTTCAGTGACAATACCACTACGCCATTTTTGAGGGAGCTCCAAGACTCATGGTCCTCTGAAAGAAAAAAATTCTCCTCATCTCTGTTTTAAATGAGCAACCCCTTATTTTTAAAAAGTGCCCGTTTCTCACAAGAGGGAACATCTTTTCCACATCCACCCTGTCAAGACCCCTCAGGATCTTATATATTTCAATCAAATCACCTTTTACTCTTCTAAACTCCAGCAGGTACAAGCCTAGTCTGTCCAGCCTTTCCTTGTAAGGCAACCTGTCTATTCCAGGTATTAGTCTGGTAAACCTTCTCTGAATTGCTTCCAACGCATTTACATCCTTCCTCAAATAAGGAGACCAGTACTGTACACAGACTCCCGATGTGATCTCACTGGTATTCTGTACAACTGAAGCATAACCTCACTACTCTTGCATTCAATTCCTTTTGCAATAAATGATAGCATTCTATTAGCTTTCCTCATTACCTGCTGTACCTGCATACTAACCTTTTGTGATTCATGCACAAGGACACCCAGATCCCTCTGCATCTCAGAGCTCTGTAATCTCTCACCATTTAGATAATATGCTTCTCTTTTATTCTTCCTGCCAAAATGGACAATTTCACATTTGCCCACATTATACTCCATTTACCAGACCTTTGCCCACTTAACCGCTCTGTATCCCTTGTAATCTCCTTATGTCCTCTTCACAACTTACTATCCTACCTGTCTTTGTGTCATCAGCAAATTTAACAACCATACCATCAGTCCCTTCATCCAAATCATTTATATAAGTTGTAAAGAGTGAGGCCCCAGCACTGATTCCTTTGGCACACCACTCATTACATCCTGCCAACCAAGAAATTACCCATTTATGCCTACTCTCTGCTTCCTGTTAGCTAGCCAATCTTCTATCCATGCCAATATGTTATCCCCCACACCATGAGCTTTAATTTTCCACAATAATCTTTGATGTGACACCTCATCAAATACCTTCTGTAAAATTAAGTATTTATGTTCTCAAGGTTTTACATTAAACTAAATGAAACATTTTATTAATTTACACAGGTTAAATTATATATATACATGGCTTCAGATTACTGCTATCATAACTTTTAACAAATTCCTAAACTAACCTCCATTAAGGCAACAGCAACCCATAGACTTAACCAAACACCAGGCAAAGCATTTGCACCTTATGAATTTAAAATGAGGCTCTTTTCACTTTGGTTCCTGTGGAGACAGTAGGAGGCTTATGATCTCACATTGCCTCTGCCCTGCACACACAACACTGCTGAAGTTATACCTACCACTGCCTATTGAATGTAAATTCTCATTGTATCACCAGGCCTCTTTTAACATTCATGGGATATGGGCATCACTGGCAAGGCCAGCATTTGTTGCCCATAAGACCATAAGACATAGGAGCAGAAATTAGGCCATTCGGCCCATCGAGTCTGCTCCGCCATTCAATCATGGCTGATAAGTTTCTCAACCCCATTCACCTGCCTTCTCTCCGTAACCTTTGATCCCCTTACCAATCAAGAACCTATCTATCTCGGTCTTAAATACACTCAATGACCTGGCCTCCACAGCCTTCTGTGGCAATGAATTCCATAGATTCACCACTCTCTGGCTAAAGAAGTTTCTCCTCAGCTCTGTTCTAAAAGGTCTTCCCTTTACTCTGAGGCTGTGCCCTCGGGTCCTAGTCTCTCCTACTAATGGAAACATCTTCCCCATGTCCACTCTATCCAGGCCTTTCAGTATTCTGTAAGTTTCAATCAGATCCCCCCTCATCCTTCTAAACTCCATCGAGTATAGACCCAGAGTCCTCAAACGTTCCTCATATGTTAAGCCTTTCATTCCTGGGATCATTCTCGTGAACCTCCTCTGGACCCTCTCCAGGGCCAGCACATCCTTCCTGAGATACGGGGCCCAAAATTGCTCACAATAGGTATTCCCATCCTATTCATGTATTTGTCATGCTCCTCTTAAACATCACTATCGTACCTGCTTCCACCACCTCCTCTGGCAGCGAATTCCAGACACTCACTACCCTCTGTGTAAAAAACTTGCCCCGCACATCTACTGTAAAGTTTTCTCCTCTCACCTTAAATCGATGTCCCCTAGTAATTGACTCTTTCACCCTGGGAAAAAGCTTCTGACCATCTACTCTGTCCATGCCACTCATCATTTTATAAACTTCTATCAAGTCGCCCCTCAATCTCCGTCGCTCTAGTGAGAACAATCCGAGTTTCTCCAACCTCTCCTCATAGCTAATAACCTCCAGACCAGGCAGCATCCTGGTAAACCTCCTCTGCACCCTCTCCAATGTCTCCATATCCTTCTGGTAATGTGGCGACCAGAATTGCACGCAATATTCCAAGTGTGGCCTAACCAAGGTTCTATACAGCTGCAGCATGACTTCCCAGCTTTTTATACTCAATACCCCTGCCAATGAAGGCAAGCATGCCATATGCCTTCCTGACTACCTTATCCACCTGCGTTGCCACTTTCAGTGACCTGTGGACCTGTACACCCAGATCCCTCTGCCCATCGATGCACTTAAGGCTTCTGCCATTTACTGTATAATTCCTGCCTGTATTAGACCTTCCAAAATTCATTACCTCGCATTTCTCCAGATTAACCTCCATCTGCCATTTCTCCGCCCAAGTCTCCAACCGATCTATATCCTGTTGTATCCTTTGACAATCCTCTTCACTATCTGCAATTCCTCCAACCTGAGTGTCGTCTGCAAACTTATTAATTAGCCCAGTTACATTTTCCTCCAAATCATTTATGTATACTACAAACATTGAGAAACATAGATATTTCTGAAGATTGGGAGGTTGGAGGAGATTACAGAGATATGGAGGGGTTTGAAAACAAAGATCAGAATTTTAAACTTGAGATATTTATAACAAGGAGTCAGTGTTGGTGATAGGGGAATGAGGTATGGTGCAGCATTTTGGAGGGTAGTACACTGGAGGTCAGCCAGGAATGTGTTGGAATAGTCAATTGTGAGGTAACATAGGTGTGGATGAGGGGTGCAGCAACAGATGAACTCAGGCAAGGGTCAAAGTAAGGTGATCCCTCTGGAGGTCAAAACGGGTGATCTTACTGTTTGTGGATATGTGGAAGAAAACTCACCTCAGGGTTAAATATGACACAGGGAGGGGGATGGAGATGGTAGCTTGGGAATGGACTTTGGGAGTGGAGGTCAGAAACAATGACGTCCTCTTCCCAATACTTAATTGGTGGAAATGTCTGCTCATCCAGTACTGGATGTCGGATAAACAGTCTGATAATTTAGTGACAGTGAAGGAGTCGAGAGAGCTGGTGGTGAGGGAGAGCTGGATGTTGCCAGTGGACATGTGAAAATCAATGGTGTCTCCGCAGAGGAGCAGGTAGATAAGAATTATGAAGGGGCCCAGGAGGTTTCTTGGGGAACACCAGAGGTAACAGTGGACGGAAGGAGAAAAGCCATTGCAAGTGATTGTCTGGCTACAATTAGATCAATAAGACTGGAACCAGGTGAGAGTAGTCCCAACTGGACCCCAGTGGGGGGGTGTTAGAGGAGGACGGTGTGGTCAAACTGTGTCAAAGGCTGCAGACAGGTCGAGAACGACGAAGAGGGAAAGTCTACCTTTGTCACAGTCACATAAAATGTCATTTTTGACTTTAATTCACGCTGTTTCAGTTCTGTGGCAGGGTAGAAAGCTGATTGGTGGGTTTCAGGGAAGATGGGAATGGATTTGGGAGTAGACAACATTCGAGGAGTTGGGACAGAAAAGGAAATTTAATCTGGTAACAGCCATGTCAAGTGCTTGGGGATATTTGACTATGTTAAAGACAATATGTAAACACAGATTTCACTCACACCAGCTGAGGTTAGCTCACTCTGCATAGGCCCAAGATAAAGCCTGAAATCTGCACCTCTCCTGATTGGCTGAATACAGCACTAGGCCTGAGAACGCACATCTTTAAATTATTTTACATATG
>JANJGN010002003.1:0-92901 GCA_026770705.1 Isurus oxyrinchus
TCGCTGTTTTAAACTGTGAAAATCTTGGCTCACCTTCATTGTTTAAAACTGACAACACGGCTCACCTCTCGTTGTTTAAAACTGTGAAAACCCCGCCTGCGTCTCGCAGTTTTTAAGTGTGAAAATCCTGCTCTCCACCCTTTGTTTTAATCTGTGAATCCCCAGCTCTCCTCTCGCTATTTTAAACTGTGAAAACCCTTCTCTCCTATCGCTGTTTTGAACTGTGAAAAACTTGCTCGCCTCTCGCTGTTTTGAACTGTGAAAACCCTGCTCTCCTCTCGCTGATTTAAACTGTGAAAATCCTGCTTTCCTCTCGCTGTTTTAAACTGAAAAACCTGCTCTCCTCTCGGCTGTTTTAAACTGTGAAACACCTGCTCTCCTATCGCTGTTTTAAACTGTGAAAACCCCTGTTCTTCTCTCGCTGTTTAAAACTGTGGAAACCCTGCTCTCCTCTCGCTGTTTTAAACTGTGAAAACCCTGCTCTCCTCTCGCTGTTTTAAACTGTGAAAAACCTGCTCACCACACATTGTTTTAAACTCTGAAAAACCTGCTCTCCTCTGGCTGTGTTAAACTGTGAAATTCCTGCTCTCCTCTCGCTGTTTTAAACTGTGAAAACACTGCTCTCCTCTCGCTGTTTTAAACTGTGAAATTCCTGCTCTCCTCTCGCTGTTTTAACCTTTGAAAATCCTGCTCTCCTCTCGCTGTTTTAAACTGGAAAAACCATGCTCTCCTCTCGCTGTTTCAAACTGTGAAAAACTTGCTCTCCTCTCGCTGTTTTAAAGTGTGAAAACCCTGCTATCCTATCGCTGTTTTAAACTGTGAAAAACCTGCTAGTCTCTCGCTGTTTTAACCTGTGAAAACCCTGCTCTCCTCTCGCTGTTTTAAACTGTGAAAAACCTGCTCTCCTCTTGCTGTTTCAAACTGTGAAAATCCAGCTCTCCTCTCGCTGTTTTAAACTGAAAAACCTGCTCCCCTCTCACTGTTTTAAACTGTGAAAAACCTGTTCTCCTCTCGCTGTTTTACACTGTGAAAATCCTGCTCTCCTCTCGCTGTTTTAAACTGTGAAAACCCTGCTCTCCTCTCGCTGTTTTAAACTGTAAAAATCCTGCTCTCCTCTCGCTGTTTCAAACTGTGAAAAACTTGCTCTCCTCTCGTTGTTTTAAACAGTGAAATTCCTGCTGTCCTCTCGCTTTTTTAAACTGTGAAAACGCTGCTCCCCACTCGCAGTTTTAAACTGTGAAAAACCTGCTTTCCCCTCGATGTTTAAAACTGTGAAAACCCTGCTCACCTCTTGCTTTTTTAAATGGAAAAACCTGCTCTCCTCTCGCTGTTTTAAACTGTGAAAACCCTGTTCTCCTCTCGGTGTTTTAAACTGTGAAAAACCTGCTCTCCTCTCGTTGTTTTTAACTGTGAAAACCCTGTTCTCCTCTCGCTGTTTTTAAACTGTGAAAAACCTGCTCTACTCTCGTTGTTTTAAACTGTGAGAAACCTGCTCCCATCTCGCTGTTTTATACTGTTTAAATCCTTCTCACCACTCATTGTTTGAAACTGTGAAAACCCTGCTCTCCTCTCGCAGTTTCAAACTGTGAAAAACTTGCTCTCCTCTCGCAGTTTCAAACTGTGAAAAACTTGCTCTCCTCTCGCTGTTTTAAACTGTGAATAACTCCTCTCCTCTCGCTGTTTTAAACTATGAAATTCCTGCTCTCCTCTCGCTGTTTCAAACTGTGAAAATCCTGCTCTCCTCTCGCTGTTTTAAACTGTGAAAATCCTGGCTCACCTCTCTTTGTTTTAAATTGTGAAATTCCTGCTCTCCTATCGCTGTTTTAACCTTTGAAAATCCTGCTCTCCTCTCGCTGTTTTAAACTGGAAAAACCCTGCTCTCCTCTCGCTGTTTCAAACTGTGAAAAACTTGCTCTCCTCTCGCTGTTTTAAAGTGTGAAAACCCTGCTCTCCACTCGCTGTTTTAAACTGTGAAAAACCTGCTAGCCTCTCGCTGTTTTAGACTGTGAAATTTCTGCTCTCCTCTCGCTGTTTTAAACTGTGAAAACACTGCTCTCCTATCGGTGTTTTAAACTGTGAAATTCCTGCTCTCCTCTCGCTGTTTTAACCTTTGAAATTCCTGCTCTCCTCTCGCTGTTTTAAACTGTGAAAATCCTGGCTCACCTCTCTTTGTTTTAAACTGTGAAATTCCTGCTCTCCTATCGCTATTTAAATTGTGAAATTCCTGCTCTCCTAACGCTGTTTTAAACTGTGAAATGCCTGCTCTCCACTCGCTGTTTTAAACTGTGAAATGCCTGCTCTCCACTCGCTGTTTTAAACTGTGAAAATCCTGGCTCACCTTCATTGTTTAAAACTGACACCCGGCTCACCTCTCGTTGTTTAAAACTGTGAAAACCCCGCCTGCGTCTCGCAGTTTTTAAGTGTGAAAATCCTGCTCTCACCCTTTGTTTTAATCTGTGAATCCCCAGCTCTCCTCTCGCTATTTTAAACTGTGAAAACCCTTCTCTCCCTATCGCTGTTTTGAACTGTGAAAAACTTGCTCGCCTCTCGCTGTTTTGAACTGTGAAAAACCTGTTCTCCTCTCGCTGTTTTAAACTGTAAAAATCCTGCTCTCCTCTCGCTGTTTCAAACTGTGAAAAACTTGCTCTCCTCTCGTTGTTTTAAACAGTGAAATTCCTGCTGTCCTCTCACTTTTTTAAACTGTGAAAACGCTGCTCTCCACTCGCAGTTTTAAACTGTGAAAAACCTGCTTTCCCCTCGATGTTTAAAACTGTGAAAACCCTGCTCACCTCTTGCTTTTTTAACTGGAAAAACCTGCTCTCCTCTCTCTGTTTTAAACTGTGAAAACCCTGTTCTCCTCTCGCTGTTTTAAACTGTGAAAAACCTGCTCTCCTCTCGCTGTTTTCAAACTGTGAAAAACCTGCTCTACTCTCGTTGTTTTAAACTGTGAGAACCCTGCTCCCGTCTCGCTGTTTTATACTGTTTAAATCCTTCTCACAACTCATTGTTTGAAACTGTGAAAACCCTGCTCTCCTCTCGCAGTTTCAAACTGTGAAAAACTTGCTCTCCTCTCGCTGTTTTTAAACTGTGAATAACTCCTCTCCTCTCGCTGTTTTAAACTATGAAATTCCTGAGCTACTATCGCTGTTTTAAACGGTGAAAAACCTGCTCTTCTCTCGCTGTTTTAAACTGTGAAAACCCTGCTCTCCCCTCGCTGTTTTTAACCTGTGAAAAACCTGCTCACCTCTTGCTGTTTTAAACTATGAAATTCCTGCTCTCCTATCGCTGTTTTAAACTGTGAAAAACCTGCTCTCCTCTCGCTGTTTTAAACTGTGAAATTCCTGCTCTCCTCTCGCTGTTTTAAACTGTGAAAACACTGCTCTCCTCTCGCTGTTTTAAACTGTGAAAAACCTGCTCTCCTCTCGCTGTTTTAGACTGTGAAATTTCTGCGCTCCTCTCGCTGTTTTAAACTGTGAAAACACTGCTCTCCTATCGGTGTTTTAAACTGTGAAATTCCTGCTCTCCTCTCGCTGTTTTAACCTTTGAAATTCCTGCTCTCCTCTCGCTGTTTTAAACTGTGAAAATCCTGGCTCACCTCTCTTTGTTTTAAACTGTGAAATTCCTGCTCTCCTATCGCTGTTTTAAATTGTGAAATTCCTGCTCTCCTAACGCTGTTTTAAACTGTGAAATGCCTGCTCTCCACTCGCTGTTTTAAACTGTGAAATGCCTGCTCTCCACTCGCTGTTTTAAACTGTGAAAATCTTGGCTCACCTTCATTGTTTAAAACTGACAACACGGCTCACCTCTCGTTGTTTAAAACTGTGAAAACCCCGCCTGCGTCTCGCAGTTTTTAAGTGTGAAAATCCTGCTCTCCACCCTTTGTTTTAATCTGTGAATCCCCAGCTCTCCTCTCGCTATTTTAAACTGTGAAAACCCTTCTCTCCTATCGCTGTTTTGAACTGTGAAAAACTTGCTCGCCTCTCGCTGTTTTGAACTGTGAAAACCCTGCTCTCCTCTCGCTGATTTAAACTGTGAAAATCCTGCTTTCCTCTCGCTGTTTTAAACTGAAAAACCTGCTCTCCTCTCGCTGTTTTAAACTGTGAAACACCTGCTCTCCTATCGCTGTTTTAAACTGTGAAAACCCTGTTCTTCTCTCGCTGTTTAAAACTGTGGAAACCCTGCTCTCCTCTCGCTGTTTTAAACTGTGAAAACCCTGCTCTCCTCTCGCTGTTTTAAACTGTGAAAAACCTGCTCACCACTCATTGTTTTAAACTCTGAAAAACCTGCTCTCCTCTGGCTGTGTTAAACTGTGAAATTCCTGCTCTCCTCTCGCTGTTTTAAACTGTGAAAACACTGCTCTCCTCTCGCTGTTTTAAACTGTGAAATTCCTGCTCTCCTCTCGCTGTTTTAACCTTTGAAAATCCTGCTCTCCTCTCGCTGTTTTAAACTGGAAAAACCATGCTCTCCTCTCGCTGTTTCAAACTGTGAAAAACTTGCTCTCCTCTCGCTGTTTTAAAGTGTGAAAACCCTGCTATCCTATCGCTGTTTTAAACTGTGAAAAACCTGCTAGTCTCTCGCTGTTTTAACCTGTGAAAACCCTGCTCTCCTCTCGCTGTTTTAAACTGTGAAAAACCTGCTCTCCTCTTGCTGTTTCAAACTGTGAAAATCCAGCTCTCCTCTCGCTGTTTTTAAACTGAAAAACCTGCTCCCCTCTCACTGTTTTAAACTGTGAAAAACCTGTTCTCCTCTCGCTGTTTTACACTGTGAAAATCCTGCTCTCCTCTCGCTGTTTTAAACTGTGAAAACCCTGCTCTCCTCTCGCTGTTTTAAACTGTAAAAATCCTGCTCTCCTCTCGCTGTTTCAAACTGTGAAAAACTTGCTCTCCTCTCGTTGTTTTAAACAGTGAAATTCCTGCTGTCCTCTCGCTTTTTTAAACTGTGAAAACGCTGCTCCCCACTCGCAGTTTTAAACTGTGAAAAACCTGCTTTCCCCTCGATGTTTAAAACTGTGAAAACCCTGCTCACCTCTTGCTTTTTTTAAATGGAAAAACCTGCTCTCCTCTCGCTGTTTTAAACTGTGAAAACCCTGTTCTCCTCTCGGTGTTTTAAACTGTGAAAAACCTGCTCTCCTCTCGTTGTTTTTAACTGTGAAAACCCTGTTCTCCTCTCGCTGTTTTAAACTGTGAAAAACCTGCTCTACTCTCGTTGTTTTAAACTGTGAGAAACCTGCTCCCATCTCGCTGTTTTATACTGTTTAAATCCTTCTCACCACTCATTGTTTGAAACTGTGAAAACCCTGCTCTCCTCTCGCAGTTTCAAACTGTGAAAAACTTGCTCTCCTCTCGCAGTTTCAAACTGTGAAAAACTTGCTCTCCTCTCGCTGTTTTAAACTGTGAATAACTCCTCTCCTCTCGCTGTTTTAAACTATGAAATTCCTGCTCTCCTCTCGCTGTTTCAAACTGTGAAAATCCTGCTCTCCTCTCGCTGTTTTAAACTGTGAAAATCCTGGCTCACCTCTCTTTGTTTTAAATTGTGAAATTCCTGCTCTCCTATCGCTGTTTTAACCTTTGAAAATCCTGCTCTCCTCTCGCTGTTTTAAACTGGAAAAACCCTGCTCTCCTCTCGCTGTTTCAAACTGTGAAAAACTTGCTCTCCTCTCGCTGTTTTAAAGTGTGAAAACCCTGCTCTCCACTCGCTGTTTTAAACTGTGAAAAACCTGCTAGCCTCTCGCTGTTTTAGACTGTGAAATTTCTGCTCTCCTCTCGCTGTTTTAAACTGTGAAAACACTGCTCTCCTATCGGTGTTTTAAACTGTGAAATTCCTGCTCTCCTCTCGCTGTTTTAACCTTTGAAATTCCTGCTCTCCTCTCGCTGTTTTAAACTGTGAAAATCCTGGCTCACCTCTCTTTGTTTTAAACTGTGAAATTCCTGCTCTCCTATCGCTATTTTAAATTGTGAAATTCCTGCTCTCCTAACGCTGTTTTAAACTGTGAAATGCCTGCTCTCCACTCGCTGTTTTAAACTGTGAAATGCCTGCTCTCCACTCGCTGTTTTAAACTGTGAAAATCCTGGCTCACCTTCATTGTTTAAAACTGACAACCCGGCTCACCTCTCGTTGTTTAAAACTGTGAAAACCCCGCCTGCGTCTCGCAGTTTTTAAGTGTGAAAATCCTGCTCTCCACCCTTTGTTTTAATCTGTGAATCCCCAGCTCTCCTCTCGCTATTTTAAACTGTGAAAACCCTTCTCTCCTATCGCTGTTTTGAACTGTGAAAAACTTGCTCGCCTCTCGCTGTTTTGAACTGTGAAAACCCTGCTCTCCTCTCGCTGATTTAAACTGTGAAAATCCTGCTTTCCTCTCGCTGTTTTAAACTGAAAAACCTGCTCTCCTCTGGCTGTGTTAAACTGTGAAATTCCTGCTCTCCTCTAGCTGTTTTAAACTGTGAGAACACTGCTCTCCTCTCACTGTTTTAAACTGTGAAATTCCTGCTCTCCTCTCGCTGTTTTAACCTTTGAAAATCCTGCTCTCCTCTCGCTGTTTTAAACTGGAAAAACCCTTCTCTCCTCTCGCTGTTTCAAACTGTGAAAAACTTGCTCTCCTCTCGCTGTTTTAAAGTGTGAAAACCCTGCTATCCTATCGCTGTTTTAACCTGTGAAAAACCTGCTAGTCTCTCGCTGTTTTAACCTGTGAAAACCCTGCTCTCCTCTCGCTGTTTTAAACTGTGAAAAACCTGCTCTCCTCTTGCTGTTTCAAACTGTGAAAATCCAGCTCTCCTCTCGCTGTTTTAAACTGAAAAACCTGCTCCCCTCTCACTGTTTTAAACTGTGAAAAACCTGTTCTCCTCTCGCTGTTTTACACTGTGAAAATCCTGCTCTCCTCTCGACGTTTTAAACTGTGAAAACCCTGCTCTCCTCTCGCTGTTTTAAACTGTAAAAATCCTGCTCTCCTCTCGCTGTTTCAAACTGTGAAAAACTTGCTCTCCTCTCGTTGTTTTAAACAGTGAAATTCCTGCTGTCCTCTCGCTTTTTTAAACTGTGAAAACGCTGCTCCCCACTCGCAGTTTTAAACTGTGAAAAACCTGCTTTCCCCTCGATGTTTAAAACTGTGAAAACCCTGCTCACCTCTTGCTTTTTTAAATGGAAAAACCTGCTCTCCTCTCGCTGTTTTAAACTGTGAAAACCCTCTTCTCCTCTCGGTATTTTAAACTGTGAAAAACCTGCTCTCCTCTCGCTGTTTTTAACTGTGAAAACCCTGTTCTCCTCTCGCTGTTTTAAACTGTGAAAAACCTGCTCTACTCTCGTTGTTTTAAACTGTGAGAAACCTGCTCCCATCTCGCTGTTTTATACTGTTTAAATCCTTCTCACCACTCATTGTTTGAAACTGTGAAAACCCTGCTCTCCTCTCGCAGTTTCAAACTGTGAAAAACTTGCTCTCCTCTCGCAGTTTCAAACTGTGAAATACTTGCTCTCCTCTCGCTGTTTTAAACTGTGAATAACTCCTCTCCTCTCGCTGTTTTAAACTATGAAATTCCTGCTCTCCTCTCGCTGTTTCAAACTGTGAAAATCCTGCTCTCCTCTCGCTGTTTTAAACTGTGAAAATCCTGGCTCACCTCTCTTTGTTTTAAATTGTGAAATTCCTGCTCTCCTATCGCTGTTTTAACCTTTGAAAATCCTGCTCTCCTCTCGCTGTTTTAAACCGGAAAAACCCTGCTCTCCTCTCGCTGTTTCAAACTGTGAAAAACTTGCTCTCCTCTCGCTGTTTTAAAGTGTGAAAACCCTGCTCTCCACTCGCTGTTTTAAACTGTGAAAAACCTGCTAGCCTCTCGCTGTTTTAGACTGTGAAATTTCTGCTCTCCTCTCGCTGTTTTAAACTGTGAAAACACTGCTCTCCTATCGGTGTTTTAAACTGTGAAATTCCTGCTCTCCTCTCGCTGTTTTAACCTTTGAAATTCCTGCTCTCCTCTCGCTGTTTTAAACTGTGAAAATCCTGGCTCACCTCTCTTTGTTTTAAACTGTGAAATTCCTGCTCTCCTATCGCTATTTTAAATTGTGAAATTCCTGCTCTCCTAACGCTGTTTTAAACTGTGAAATGCCTGCTCTCCACTCGCTGTTTTAAACTGTGAAATGTCTGCTCTCCACTCGCTGTTTTAAACTGTGAAAATCCTGGCTCACCTTCATTGTTTAAAACTGACAACCCGGCTCACCTCTCGTTGTTTAAAACTGTGAAAACCCCGCCTGCGTCTCGCAGTTTTTAAGTGTGAAAATCCTGCTCTCCACCCTTTGTTTTAATCTGTGAATCCCCAGCTCTCCTCTCGCTATTTTAAACTGTGAAAACCCTTCTCTCCTATCGCTGTTTTGAACTGTGAAAAACTTGCTCGCCTCTCGCTGTTTTGAACTGTGAAAACCCTGCTCTCCTCTCGCTGATTTAAACTGTGAAAATCCTGCTTTCCTCTCGCTGTTTTAAACTGAAAAACCTGCTCTCCTCTGGCTGTGTTAAACTGTGAAATTCCTGCTCTCCTCTAGCTGTTTTAAACTGTGAGAACACTGCTCTCCTCTCACTGTTTTAAACTGTGAAATTCCTGCTCTCCTCTCGCTGTTTTAACCTTTGAAAATCCTGCTCTCCTCTCGCTGTTTTAAACTGGAAAAACCCTTCTCTCCTCTCGCTGTTTCAAACTGTGAAAAACTTGCTCTCCTCTCGCTGTTTTAAAGTGTGAAAACCCTGCTATCCTATCGCTGTTTTAACCTGTGAAAAACCTGCTAGTCTCTCGCTGTTTTAACCTGTGAAAACCCTGCTCTCCTCTCGCTGTTTTAAACTGTGAAAAACCTGCTCTCCTCTTGCTGTTTCAAACTGTGAAAAACTTGCTCTCCTCTCGCTGTTTTAAACTGTGAATAACTCCTCACCTCTCGCTGTTTTAAACTATGAAATTCCTGCTCTCCTCTCTCTGTTTTAAACTGTGAAAAACCTGCTCTTCTCTCGCTGTTTTAAATTGTGAAAAACTCTGCTTTCCTCTCGCTGTTTTAAACTGTAAAATTTCTGCTCTCCTCTCGCTGTTTTAAACTGTGAAAAACCTGCTCACCTCTCGCTGTTTTAAACTTTGAAAACCCTGCTCTCCCCTCGCTGTTTCAACCTGTGAAAAACCTGCTCACCTCTCGCAGTTTTAAACGGTGAAAAACCTCCTCTCCTCTCGCTGTTTTAAACTGTGAAATTCCTGCTCTCCTCTCGCTGTTTTAAACTGTGAAATTCCTGCTCTCCACTTGCTGTTTTAAACTGTGAAAACACTGCTCTCCTCTCGCTGTTTTAAACTGTGAAAAACCAGCTCTCCTCTCGCTGTTTTAGACTGTGAAATTTCTGCTCTCCTCTCGCTGTTTTAACCTGTGAAAACACTGCTCTCCTATCGGTGTTTTAAACTGTGAAATTCCTGCTCTCCTCTCGCTGTTTTAACCTTTGAAATTCCTGCTCTCCTCTCGCTGTTTTAAACTGTGAAAATCCTGGCTCACCTCTCTTTGTTTTAAACTGTGAAATTCCTGCTCTCCTATCGCTGTTTTAAATTGTGAAATTCCTGCTCTCCTCTCGCTGTTTTAAACTGTGAAATGCCTGCTCTCCACTTGCTGTTTTAAACTGTGAAATGCCTGCTCTCCACTCGCTGTTTTAAACTGTGAAATTCCTGCTCTCCTCTTGCTGTTTTAACCTTTGAAATTCCTGCTCTCCTCTCGCTGTTTTAAACTGTGAAAATCCTGGCTCACCTCTCTTTGTTTTAAACTGTGAAATTCCTGCTCTCCTATCACTGTTTTAAATTGTGAAATTCCAGCTCTCCTGTCGATGTTTTAAACTGTGAAATTCCTTCTCATCTCTCGCTGTTTTAACCTTTGAAATTCCTGCTCTGCTCTCGCTGTTTTAAACTGTGAAAATCCTGGCTCACCTCTCGTTGTTTAAAACTGTGAGAATCCTGCTCCCATCTCGCTGTTTTAAACTGTTTAAATCCTTCTCACCACTCATTGTTTTAAACTGTGAAATTCCTGCTCTCCTATCGCTGTTTTAAACTGTGAAACTGCTGCTCTCCTCTCGCTGTTTTAAACTGTGAAAATCCTGCTTTCCTCTCGTGGTTTCAAACTGAAAAACCTGCTCTCCTCTCGCTGTTTTACACTGTGAAAAACCTGCTCACCTCTCGCTGTTTTTAACTGTGAAAACCCTGTTCTTCTCTCGGTGTTTCAAACTGTGAAAATCCTGCTCTCCTCTCGTTGTTTTAAACTGTAAAAATCCTGCTCTCCTCTCGCTTTTTTAAATTGTAAAAATCCTGCTCACCTTTCGCTGTTTTAAACTGTGAAAATCCTGCTCACTTCTCGCTGTTTTAAACTGTGAAAAACCTGCACACCTCTGGCTGTTTTAAACTGAGAAAATCCTGCTCACCTCTCACTGCTTTAAACTGTGAAAATCCTGCGCACTTCACGCTGTTTTAAACGGTGAAAATCACAGCTCTACTCTCGCTGTTTTAAACTGTGAAATTCCTGCTTCCTCTCGCTGTTTTAAACAGTGAAAATCCTGCTCACCTCTCACTGCTTTAAACTGTAAAAATCCTGCTCACTTCACGCTGTTTCAAACAGTGAAATTCCTGCTCTCCTCTCGCTGTTTTAAACAGTAAAAATCCAGTGCTCCTCTGGCTGTTTCCAAACTGTGAAAATCCCGGCTCCCCTCTCGCTGATTAAACCTGTGAAAATCCTGCTCTCCTCTCGGTGTTTTAAACTGTGAAAATCCTGCTCTCCGCTCGCTGTTTTAAACTGTGAAAATCCTGCTCTCCTCTCGCTGTTTTAAACTGTGAAATTCAGGGTCAGCTCTCACTGTTTTAAACTGTGAAAATCCCAGCTAACCTCTCGCTGTTTTAAACTGTGAAAATCCCAGCTCTACTCTCGCTGTTTTAAACTGTGAAAATCCTGCTCTCCTCTGGCTCTTTTAAAATGTGAAAATCCCTGCTCACCTCTCACTGTTTTTAACTGCGAAAATCCTGCTTCCCTCTCGCTGTTTTAAACTGTGAAAATCCAGATGTCTCTCGCGGTTTTAAACAGTGAAAATCCTGCACACCTCTCGCTGTTTTATATTGTGAAAATCGTGCTCTTCTCTCGCTGTTTTAACCTATGAAAATACTGCTGTCCTCTCGCTGTTTTAAAATGCAAAAATCCTGGCCAACATTCCCTGTTTTCAACTGTGAAAATCGCAGCACTCCTCTCGGTGTTTGAAACGGTAAAAATCAAAGCTCTCCTCTTGCTGTTTTAAACTGTGAAAAACCAGCTCTCCTCTCGTTGTTTTACACTGTGAAAAACCAGCTCTCCTCTCGCTGTTTTACACTGTGAAAAACCAGCTCTCCTCTCGCTGTTTTACACTGTGAAAATCGTGCTCACCTCGCATTGTTTTAAACTGCGAAAATCCCAGCTCTCCTCTCGCTGTTTTAAAGGGTGAAAATCCGGCTTTCGTCTGGCTGTTTTATGCTGTGAAAATCCTGCTCTCCTCTCGCTGTTTTAAACTGTGAAAATCCTGGCTCACCTCTCGTTGTTTAAAGCTGTGAGAACCCTGCTCCCATCTCGCTGTTTTAAACTGTTTAAATCCTTCTCACCACTCATTGTTTTAAACTGTGAAATTCCTGCTCTCCACTCGCTGTTTTAAACTGTGAAATTCCTGCTCTCCTATCGCTGTTTTAAACTGTGAAACTGCTGCTCTCCTCTCGCTGTTTTAAACTGTGAAAATCCTGCTTTCCTCTCGCTGTTTCAAACTGAAAAACCTGCTCTCCTCTCGCTGTTTTACACTGTGAAAACCATGCTCTCCTCTCGCTGTTTTAAACTGTGAAAAACCTGCTCACCTCTCGCTGTTTTTAACTGTGAAAACCCTGTTCTTCTCTCGGTGTTTCAAACTGTGAAAATCCTGCTCTCCTCTCGTTGTTTTAAACTGTAAAAATCCTGCTTCCTCTCGCTTTTTTAAATTGTAAAAATCCTGCTCACCTTTCGCTGTTTTAAACTGTGAAAATCCTGCTCACTTCTCGCTGTTTTAAACTGTGAAAAACCTGCACACCTCTGGCTGTTTTAAACTGAGAAAATCCTGCTCACCTCTCACTGCTTTAAACTGTGAAAATCCTGCTCACTTCACGCTGTTTTAAACGGTGAAAATCACAGCTCTACTCTCGCTGTTTTAAACTGTGAAATTCCTGCTTCCTCTCGCTGTTTTAAAAAGTGAAAATCCTGCTCACCTCTCACTGCTTTAAACTGTGAAAATCCTGCTCACTTCACGCTGTTTCAAACAGTGAAATTCCTGCTCTCCTTTCGCTGTTTTAAACAGTAAAAATCCAGTGCTCCTCTGGCTGTTTCCAAACTGTGAAAATCCCGGCTCCCCTCTCGCTGATTAAAACTGTGAAAATCCTGCTCTCCTCTCGGTGTTTTAAACTGTGAAAATCCTGCTCTCTGCTCGCTGTTTTAAACTGTGAAAATCCTGCTCTCCTCTCGCTGTTTTAAACTGTGAAATTCAGGGTCAGCTCTCACTGTTTTAAAATGTGAAAATCCCAGCTAACCTCTCGC
Source organism: Isurus oxyrinchus (assembly GCA_026770705.1). NCBI lineage: Eukaryota > Metazoa > Chordata > Chondrichthyes > Lamniformes > Lamnidae > Isurus > Isurus oxyrinchus. Next base: position 12,556 of record JANJGN010002003.1, read on the forward strand.
TGTTTCAAACTGTGAAAATCCCAGCTCTACTCTCGCTGTTTTAAACTGTGAAAATCTTGCTCTCCTCTGGCTCTTTTAAAATGTGAAAATCCCGGCTCACCTCTCACTGTTTTTAACTGCGAAAATCCTGCTTCCCTCTCGCTGTTTTAAACTGTGAAAATCCAGATGTCTCTCGCGGTTTTAAACAGTGAAAATCCTGCACACCTCTCGCTGTTTTATATTGTGAAAATCGTGCTCTTCTCACGCTGTTTTAACCTATGAAAATACTGCTGTCCTCTCGCTGTTTTAAAATGCAAAAATCCTGGCCAACATTCCCTGTTTTCAACTGTGAAAATCGCAGCACTCCTCTCGGTGTTTGAAACGGTAAAAATCACAGCTCTCCTCTCGCTGTTTTAAACTGTGAAAAACCAGCTCTCCTCTCGTTGTTTTACACTGTGAAAAACCAGCTCTCCTCTCGCTGTTTTACACTGTGAAAAACCAGCTCTCCTCTCGCTGTTTTAAACTGTGAAAATCGTGCTCACCTCGCATTGTTTTAAACTGCGAAAATCCCAGCTCTACTCTCGCTGTTTTAAACTGTGAAATTCCTGCTCCCCACTCGCTGTTTTAATCCGTGAATATCCTTCTCTCCTCTCGCTGAATTAAACTGTGAAAATCCTGGCTCTCCATTGGCTGTTTTAAACTGCATAATACCTACTCTCCTCTCGCTGTTTTATACTGTGAAAATCCTGCTGTCCTCTCGCTGTTTTAAAATGCAAAAATCCTGGCCAACATTCCCTGTTTTCAACTGTGAAAATCGCAGCACTCCTCTCGGTGTTTGAAACGGTAAAAATCACAGCTCTCCTCTCGTTGTTTTACACTGTGAAAAACCAGCTTTCCTCTCGTTGTTTTACACTGTGAAAAACCAGCTCTCCTCTCGCTGTTTTAAACTGTGAAAATCGTGCTCACCTCTCGCTGTTTTAAACTGTGAAAATCGTGCTCACCTCGCATTGTTTTAAACTGCGAAAATCCCAGCTCTGCTCTCGCTGTTTTAAACGGTGAAATTCCTGCTCCCCACTCGCTGTTTTAATCCGTGAATATCCTTCTCTCCTCTCGCTGAATTAAACTGTGAAAATCCTGGCTCTGCTCTGGCTGTTTTAAACTGCAAAATACCTGCTCTCCTCTGGCTGTTTTAAACTGTGAAAATCCTGCTCTCCTCTCGCTGTTTGAAACAGTGAAAAGCCTGCTTTCCTCTCGCTGTTTTGAACTGTGAAAATCCCAGCTCTACTCTCGCAGTTTTAAACAGTGAAAATCCTGCTCACTTCTCACAGTTTTAAAGTGTGAAAATCCCAGCTCTGCTCTCGCTGTTTTAAACAGTGTAAATCCAGCGCACCTCTGGCTGCTTCGATACTGTGAAAATCCCAGCTCAGCTCTCACTGTTTTAAACTGTGAAATTCCTGCTCTCCTCTCGCTGTTTTAAACAGTGAAAATCCTGCTCTCCTCTGGCTGTTTCAAAACTGCGAAAATCCTGGCTCTCCTGTCACTGTTTAAAACTGTAAAAATCCTGCTCTCCTCTCGCTGATTAAAACTGTGAAAATCCTGCTCACATCTTGGTGTTTTAAACTGTGAAAATCCTGCTTTCCTCTCGCTGTTTTAAACTGTGAAAATCCTGCTCCCCTCTCCCTGTTTTAAACTGTGAAAATCCTGCTCTCCTCTCGCTGTTTTAAACTGTGAAATTCAGGGTCAACTCTCACTGTTTTAACCTGCGAAAATCCTGCTTCCCTCTCGCTGTTTTAAACTGTGAAAATCCAGATGTCTCTCACAGTTTTAAACTGTGAAAATACTGCACACCTCTCGCTGTTTTATATTGTGAAAATCGTGCTCTTCTCTCGCAGATTTAAACTGTGAAATTCCTGCTCTCCTCTCGGTGTTTTAAACTGTGAAAATCCTGCTCTCCTCTCGCTGTTTTAAACTGTGAAAATCCTGCTCAACTTTCGCTGTTTTAAACTGTGAATTTCAGGGTCAGCTCTCACTGTTTTAAACTGTGAAAATCCTGCTCTCCTCTGGCTCTTTTAAAATGTGAAAATCCCAGCTCTCCTCTCGCTGTTTTAAACTGTGAATATCTGGCTCTCCTCTCGCTGTTTTAAACTGTGAAAATCCCAGCACACCTCTCGCTGTTTTAAACTGTGAATATCTGGCCCTCCTCTCGCTGTTTTAAACTGTGAAAATCCAGCTCAACTCTCGCTGTTTTAAACTGGGAAAATCCTACTCTCCTCTCGCTGTTTTAAACTGTGAAAATCCCGGCTCTCCTCTCGCTGTTTTAAACTGTGAAAATCCTGCTTCCCTCTCGCTGTTTTAAACTGTAAAAATCCAGATGTCTCTCGCGGTTTTAAACTGTGAAAATACTGTACACCTCTCGCTGTTTTATATTGTGAAAATCTGGCTCTCCTCTCGCAGATTTAACCTGTGAAAATTCTGGTCTCCTCTCGCTGTTTTAAAATGCGAAAATCCTGGCCAACATCTCCCTGTTTTCAACTGTGAAAATACTGCACACCTCTCGCTGTTTTATATTGTGTAAATCCTGCTCTTCTCTCACTGTTTTAACCTGTGAAAATCTTGCTTGCCTCTCGCTGTTTTAAAATGCGAAAATCCTGGCCAACATCTCCCTGTTTTCAACTGTGAAAATCACAGCACGCCTCTTGGTTTTTGAAACGGTAAAAATCAAAGCTCTCCTCTCGTTGTTTTAAACTGTGAATATCCTGCTCACCTCGCATTGTTTTAAAGTGTGAAAATCCCAGCTCTACTCTCACTGTTTCAAACTGTGAAAATTCTGCTCTCCTCTCGCTGTTTTAAACTGTAAAAATCCTGCTCTCCTCTCGCTTTTTTAAATTGTAAAAATCCTGCTCACCTTTCGCTGTTTTAAACTGTGAAAATCCTGCTCACTTCTCGCTGTTTTAAACTGTGAAAAACCTGCACACCTCTGGCTGTTTTAAATTGAGAAAATCCCAGCTCACCTCTCACTGCTTTAAACTGTGAAAATCCTGCTCACTTCACGCTGTTTTAAACGGTGAAAATCACAGCTCTACTCTCGCTGTTTTAAACTGTGAAATTCCTGCTCTCCTCTCGCTGTTTTAAACACTGAAAATCCTGCTCTCCTCTGGCTGTTTCAAAACTGTGAAAATCCCGGCTCCCCTCTCGCTGATTAAAACTGTGAAAATCCTGCTCTCCTCTCGGTGTTTTAAACAGTGAAAATCCTGCTCTCCGCTCGCTGTTTTAAACTGTGAAAATCCTGCTCTCCTCTGGCTCTTTTAAAATGTGAAAATCCCGGCTCTCCTCTCACTGTTTTAAACTGCGAAAATCCTGCTTCCCTCTCGCTGTTTTAAACTGTGAAAATCCAGATGTCTCTCGCGGTTTTAAACAGTGAAAATACTGCACACCTCTCGCTGTTTTATATTGTGAAAATCGTGCTCTTCTCTCGCTGTTTTAACCTATGAAAATACTGCTGTCCTCTCGCTGTTATAAAATGCAAAAATCCTGGCCAACATTCCCTGTTTTCAACTGTGAAAATCGCAGCACTCCTCTCGGTGTTTGAAACGGTAAAAATCACAGATCTCCTCTCGTTGTTTTAAACTGTGAAAAACCAGCTCTCCTCTCGTTGTTTTACACTGTGAAAAACCAGCTCTCCTCTCGCTGTTTTAAACTGTGTAAATCGTGCTCACCTCGCATTGTTTTAAACTGCGAAAATCCCAGCTCTACTCTCGCTGTTTTAAACTGTGAAATTCCTGCTCCCCACTCGCTGTTTTAATCCGTGAATATCCTTCTCTCCTCTCGCTGAATTAAACTGTGAAAATCCTGGCTCTCCACTGGCTGTTTCAAAACTGCGAAAATCCCGGCTCTCCTGTCACTGTTTAAAACTGTAAAAATCCTGCTCTCCTCTCACTGATTAAAACTGTGAAAATCCTGCTCACCTCTTGGTGTTTTAAACTGTGAAAATCCTGCTTTCCTCTCGCTGTTTTAAACTGTGAAAATCCTGCTCTCCTCTCGTTGTTTTACACTGTGAAAATCCCAGCTCACCTCTCGCTGTTTTCAACAGTGAATAACCTGCTCACTTCTCACAGTTTTAAAGTGTGAAAATCCTGCTCACCTCTCGCTGTTTTAAACTGTGAAATTCAGGGTCAACTCTCGCTGTTTTAAACTGTGAAAATCCTGCTCTCCTCTGGCTCTTTTAAAATGTGAAAATCCCAGCTCTCCTCCCGCTGTTTTAAACTGTGAATATCTGGCTCTCCTCTCGCTGTTTTAAACTGTGAAAATCCCAGCACACCTCTCGCTGTTTTAAACTGTGAATATCTGGCTCTCCTCTCGCTGTTTTAAACTGTGAAAATCCCAGCACACCTCTCGCTGTTTTAAACTGTGAATATCTGGCTCTCCTCTCGCTGTTTTAAACTGTGAAAATCCAGCTCAACTCTCGCTGTTTTAAACTGAGAAAATCCTGCTCTCCTCTCGCTGTTTTAAACTGTGAAAATCCCGGCTCTCCTCTCGCTGTTTTAAACTGTGAAAATCCTGCTTCCCTCTCGCTGTTTTAAACTGTGAAAATCCAGATGTCTCTCGCGGTTTTAAACTGTGAAAATACTGTACACCTCTCGCTGTTTTATATTGCGAAAATCGTGCTCTCCTCTCGCCGATTTAACCTGTGAAAATTCTGCTCTCCTCTCGCTGTTTTAAAATGCGAAAATCCTGGCCATCATCTCCCTGTTTTCAACTGTGAAAATCGCAGCACTCCTCTCGGTGTTTGAAACGGTAAAAATCACAGCTCTCCTCTCACTGTTTTACACTGTGAAAATCATGCTCTCCTCTCGCTGTTTTAAAATGCGAAAATCCTGGCCAAAATCTCCCTGTTTTCAACTGTGAAAATACTGCACACCTCTCGCTGTTTTATATTGTGAAAATCATGCTTTTCTCTCGCAGTTTTAACCTGTGAAAATCCTGCTTGCCGCTCGCTGTTTTAAAATGCGAAAATCCTGGCCAACAGCTCCCTGTTTTCAACTGTGAAAATCACAGCACTCCTCTTGGTTTTTGAAACGGTAAAAATCAAAGCTCTCCTCTCGTTGTTTTAAACTGTGAATATCCTGCTCACCTCGCATTGTTTTAAAGTGTGAAAATCCCAGCTCTACTCTCACTGTTTCAAACTGTGAAAATTCTGCTCTCCTCTCGCTGTTTTAAACTGTGAAAATCCTGCTCTCCTCTTGCTTTTTTAAATTGTAAAAATCCTGCTCACCTTTCGCTGTTTTAAACTGTGAAAATCCTGCTCACTTCTCGCTGTTTTAAACTGTGAAAAACCTGCACACCTCTGGCTGTTTTAAACTGAGAAAATCCCAGCTCACCTCTCACTGCTTTAAACTGTGAAAATCCTGCTCAGTTCATGCTGTTTTAAACAGTGAAAATCACAGCTCTACTCTCGCTTTTTAAACTGTGAAAATCCTGCTCTCCTCTCGCTGTTTTAAACAGTGAAAATTCTGCTCTCCTCTCGCTGTTTTAAACTGTGAAATTCAGGGTCAGCTCTCACTGTTTTAAACTGTGAAAATCCCAGCTAACCTCTCGCTGTTTTAAACTGTGAAAATCCCAGCTCTCTTCTCGCTGTTTTAAACTGTGAAAATCCTGCTCTCCTCTGGCTCTTTTAAAATGTGAAAATCCCTGCTCTCCTCTCACTGTTTTAAACTGCGAAAATCCTGCTTCCCTCTCGCTGTTTTAAACTGTGAAAATCCAGATGTCTCTCGCGGTTTTAAACTGTGAAAATACTGCACACCTCTCGCTGTTTTATATTGTGAAAATCGTGCTCTTCTCTTGCTGTTTTAACCTATGAAAATACTGCTGTCCTCTCGCTGTTATAAAATGCAAAAATCCTGGCCAACATTCCCTGTTTTCAACTGTGAAAATCGCAGCACTCCTCTCGGTGTTTGAAACGGTAAAAATCACAGCGCTCCTCTCGTTGTTTTAAACTGTGAAAAACCAGCTCTCCTCTCGTTTTACACTGTGAAAAACCAGCTCTCCTCTCATTGTTTTACACTGTGAAAAACCAGCTCTCCTCTCGCTGTTTTAAACTGTGAAAATCGTGCTCACCTCGCATTGTTTTAAACTGCGAAAATCCCAGCTCTACTCTCGCTGTTTTAAACTGTGAAATTCCTGCTCCCCACTCGCTGTTTTAATCCGTGAATATCCTTCTCTCCTCTCGCTGAATTAAACTGTGAAAATCCTGGCTCTCCACTGGCTGTTTCAAAACTGCGAAAATCCCGGCTCTCCTGTCACTGTTTAAAACTGTAAAAATCCTGCTCTCCTCTCGCTGATTAAAATTGTGAAAATCCTGCTCACCTCTTGGTGTTTTAAGCTGTGAAAATCCTGCTTTCCTCTCGCTGTTTTAAACTGTGAAAATCCTGCTCTCCTCTCCCTGTTTTAAACTGTGAAAATCCCAGCTCACCTCTCGCTGTTTTCAACATTGAATAACCTGCTCACTTCTCACAGTTTTAAAGTGTGAAAATCCTGCTCACCTCTCGCTGTTTTAAACTGTGAAATTCAGGGTCAACTCTCACTGTTTTAAACTGTGAAAATCCTGCTCTCCTCTGGCTTTTTTAAAATGTGAAAATCCCAGCTCTCCTCTCGCTGTTTTAAACTGCGAAAATCCTGCTTCCCTCTCGCTGTTTTAAACTGTGAAAATCCAGATGTCTCTCGCGGTTTTAAACTGTGAAAATACTGCACACCTCTCGCTGTTTTATATTGTGAAAATCGTGCTCTTCTCTCGCTGTTTTAACCTTTGAAAATACTGCTGTCCTCTCGCTGTTTTAAAATGCGAAAATCCTGGCCAACATTCCCTGTTTTCAACTGTGAAAATCGCAGCACTCCTCTCGGTGTTTGAAACGGTAAAAATCACAGCTCTCCTCTCGTTGTTTTACACTGTGAAAAACCAGCTCTCCTCTCGTTGTTTTACACTGTGAAAAACCAGCTCTCCTCTCGTTGTTTTACACTGTGAAAAACCAGCTCTCCTCTCGTTGTTTTACACTGTGAAAAACCAGCTCTCCTCTCGTAGTTTTACACTGTGAAAATCCTGCTCTCCTCTCGCTGTTTTAAACTGTTAAAATCGTGCTCACCTCGCATTGTTTTAAACTGCGAAAATCCCAGCTCTACTCTCGCTGTTTCAAACTGTGAAATTCCTGCTCCCCACTCGCTGTTTTAATCTGTGAATATCCATCTCTCCTCTCGCTGAATTAAACTGTGAAAATCCTGGCTCTCCACTGGCTGTTTTAAACTGCAAAATACCTGCTCTCCTCTCGCTGTTTTATACTGTGAAAATCCTGCTGTCCTCTCGCTGTTTTAAAATGCAAAAATCCTGGCCAACATTCCCTGTTTTCAACTGTGAAAATCGCAGCACTCCTCTCGGTGTTTGAAACGGTAAAAATCACAGCTCTCCTCTCGCTGTTTTACACTGTGAAAAACGAGCTCTCCTCTCGTTGTTTTACACTGTGAAAAACCAGCTCTCCTCTCGTTGTTTTACACTGTGAAAAACCAGCTCTCCTCTCGCTGTTTTAAACTGTGAAAATCGTGCTCACCTCTCGCTGTTTTAAAATGTGAAAATCGTGCTCACCTCGCATTGTTTTAAACTGCGAAAATCCCAGCTCTACTCTCGCTGTTTTAAACTGTGAAATTCCTGCTCCCCACTCGCTGTTTTAATCCGTGAATATCCTTCTCTCCTCTCGCTGAATTAAACTGTGAAAATCCTGGCTCTGCTCTGGCTGTTTTAAACTGCAAAATACCTGCTCTCCTCTGGCTGTTTTAAACTGTGAAAATCCTGCTCTTCTCTCGCTGTTTGAAACAGTGAAAATTCTGCTTTCCTCTCGTTGTTTTAAACTTTGAAAATCCTGCTCACTTCTCACAGTTTTAAAGTGTGAAAATCCCAGCTCTACTCTCGCTGTTTTAAACTGTGAAATTCCTGCTCTCCTCTCGCTGTTTTAAACAGTGAAAATCCTGCGCTCCTCTGGCTGTTTCAAAACTGCGAAAATCCCGGCTCACCTGTCACTGTTTAAAACTGTAAAAATTCTGCTCTCCTCTCGCTGATTAAAACTGTGAAAATCCTGCTCTCCTCTGGCTTTTTTAAAATGTGAAAATCCCGGCTCTCCTCTCGCTGTTTTAAACTGCGAAAATCCTGCTTCCCTCTCGCTGTTTTAAACTGTGAAAATCCAGATGTCTCTCCCGGTTTTAAACTGTGAAAATACTGCACACCTCTCGCTGTTTTATATTGTGAAAATCGTGCTCTTCTCTCGCTGTTTTAACCTATGAAAATACTGCTTTCCTCTCGCTGTTTTAAAATGCGAAAATCCTGGCCAACATTCCCTGTTTTCAACTGTGAAAATCGCAGCACTCCTCTCGGTGTTTGAAACGGTAAAAATCACAGCTCTCCTCTGGCTGTTTTACACTGTGAAAAACCAGCTCTCCTCTCGTTGTTTTACACTGTGAAAAACCAGCTCTCCTCTCGTTGTTTTACACTGTGAAAAACCAGCTCTCCTCTCGTTGTTTTACACTGTGAAAAACCAGCTCTCCTCTCGTAGTTTTACACTGTGAAAATCCTGCTCTCCTCTCGCTGTTTTAAACTGTTAAAATCGTGCTCACCTCGCATTGTTTTAAACTGCGAAAATCCCAGCTCTACTCTCGCTGTTTTAAACTGTGAAATTCCTGCTCCCCACTCGCTGTTTTAATCCGTGAATATCCTTCTCTCCTCTCGCTGAATTAAACTGTGAAAATCCTGGCTCTCCTTTGGCTGTTTTAAATTGCAAAATACCTGCTCTCCTCTGGCTGTTTTAAACTGTGAAAATCCTGCTCTCCTCTCGCTGTTTGAAACAGTGAAAATCCTGCTTTCCTCTCGCTGTTTTGAACTGTGAAAATCCTGCTTCCCTCTCGCTGTTTTAAACTGTGAAAATCCAGATGTCTCTCGCGGTTTTAAACAGTGAAAATACTGCACACCTCTCGCTGTTTTATATTGTGAAAATCGTGCTCTTCTCTCGCTGTTTTAACCTATGAAAATACTGCTGTCCTCTCGCTGTTATAAAATGCAAAAATCCTGGCCAACATTCCCTGTTTTCAACTGTGAAAATCGCAGCACTCCTCTCGGTGTTTGAAACGGTAAAAATCACAGATCTCCTCTCGTTGTTTTAAACTGTGAAAAACCAGCTCTCCTCTCGTTGTTTTACACTGTGAAAAACCAGCTCTCCTCTCGCTGTTTTAAACTGTGTAAATCGTGCTCACCTCGCATTGTTTTAAACTGCGAAAATCCCAGCTCTACTCTCGCTGTTTTAAACTGTGAAATTCCTGCTCCCCACTCGCTGTTTTAATCCGTGAATATCCTTCTCTCCTCTCGCTGAATTAAACTGTGAAAATCCTGGCTCTCCACTGGCTGTTTCAAAACTGCGAAAATCCCGGCTCTCCTGTCACTGTTTAAAACTGTAAAAATCCTGCTCTCCTCTCACTGATTAAAACTGTGAAAATCCTGCTCACCTCTTGGTGTTTTAAACTGTGAAAATCCTGCTTTCCTCTCGCTGTTTTAAACTGTGAAAATCCTGCTCTCCTCTCGTTGTTTTACACTGTGAAAATCCCAGCTCACCTCTCGCTGTTTTCAACAGTGAATAACCTGCTCACTTCTCACAGTTTTAAAGTGTGAAAATCCTGCTCACCTCTCGCTGTTTTAAACTGTGAAATTCAGGGTCAACTCTCGCTGTTTTAAACTGTGAAAATCCTGCTCTCCTCTGGCTCTTTTAAAATGTGAAAATCCCAGCTCTCCTCCCGCTGTTTTAAACTGTGAATATCTGGCTCTCCTCTCGCTGTTTTAAACTGTGAAAATCCCAGCACACCTCTCGCTGTTTTAAACTGTGAATATCTGGCTCTCCTCTCGCTGTTTTAAACTGTGAAAATCCCAGCACACCTCTCGCTGTTTTAAACTGTGAATATCTGGCTCTCCTCTCGCTGTTTTAAACTGTGAAAATCCAGCTCAACTCTCGCTGTTTTAAACTGAGAAAATCCTGCTCTCCTCTCGCTGTTTTAAACTGTGAAAATCCCGGCTCTCCTCTCGCTGTTTTAAACTGTGAAAATCCTGCTTCCCTCTCGCTGTTTTAAACTGTGAAAATCCAGATGTCTCTCGCGGTTTTAAACTGTGAAAATACTGTACACCTCTCGCTGTTTTATATTGCGAAAATCGTGCTCTCCTCTCGCAGATTTAACCTGTGAAAATTCTGCTCTCCTCTCGCTGTTTTAAAATGCGAAAATCCTGGCCATCATCTCCCTGTTTTCAACTGTGAAAATCGCAGCACTCCTCTCGGTGTTTGAAACGGTAAAAATCACAGCTCTCCTCTCACTGTTTTACACTGTGAAAATCATGCTCTCCTCTCGCTGTTTTAAAATGCGAAAATCCTGGCCAAAATCTCCCTGTTTTCAACTGTGAAAATACTGCACACCTCTCGCTGTTTTATATTGTGAAAATCATGCTTTTCTCTCGCAGTTTTAACCTGTGAAAATCCTGCTTGCCGCTCGCTGTTTTAAAATGCGAAAATCCTGGCCAACAGCTCCCTGTTTTCAACTGTGAAAATCACAGCACTCCTCTTGGTTTTTGAAACGGTAAAAATCAAAGCTCTCCTCTCGTTGTTTTAAACTGTGAATATCCTGCTCACCTCGCATTGTTTTAAAGTGTGAAAATCCCAGCTCTACTCTCACTGTTTCAAACTGTGAAAATTCTGCTCTCCTCTCGCTGTTTTAAACTGTGAAAATCCTGCTCTCCTCTTGCTTTTTTAAATTGTAAAAATCCTGCTCACCTTTCGCTGTTTTAAACTGTGAAAATCCTGCTCACTTCTCGCTGTTTTAAACTGTGAAAAACCTGCACACCTCTGGCTGTTTTAAACTGAGAAAATCCCAGCTCACCTCTCACTGCTTTAAACTGTGAAAATCCTGCTCAGTTCATGCTGTTTTAAACAGTGAAAATCACAGCTCTACTCTCGCTTTTTAAACTGTGAAAATCCTGCTCTCCTCTCGCTGTTTTAAACAGTGAAAATTCTGCTCTCCTCTCGCTGTTTTAAACTGTGAAATTCAGGGTCAGCTCTCACTGTTTTAAACTGTGAAAATCCCAGCTAACCTCTCGCTGTTTTAAACTGTGAAAATCCCAGCTCTCTTCTCGCTGTTTTAAACTGTGAAAATCCTGCTCTCCTCTGGCTCTTTTAAAATGTGAAAATCCCTGCTCTCCTCTCACTGTTTTAAACTGCGAAAATCCTGCTTCCCTCTCGCTGTTTTAAACTGTGAAAATCCAGATGTCTCTCGCGGTTTTAAACTGTGAAAATACTGCACACCTCTCGCTGTTTTATATTGTGAAAATCGTGCTCTTCTCTTGCTGTTTTAACCTATGAAAATACTGCTGTCCTCTCGCTGTTATAAAATGCAAAAATCCTGGCCAACATTCCCTGTTTTCAACTGTGAAAATCGCAGCACTCCTCTCGGTGTTTGAAACGGTAAAAATCACAGCGCTCCTCTCGTTGTTTTAAACTGTGAAAAACCAGCTCTCCTCTCGTTTTACACTGTGAAAAACCAGCTCTCCTCTCATTGTTTTACACTGTGAAAAACCAGCTCTCCTCTCGCTGTTTTAAACTGTGAAAATCGTGCTCACCTCGCATTGTTTTAAACTGCGAAAATCCCAGCTCTACTCTCGCTGTTTTAAACTGTGAAATTCCTGCTCCCCACTCGCTGTTTTAATCCGTGAATATCCTTCTCTCCTCTCGCTGAATTAAACTGTGAAAATCCTGGCTCTCCACTGGCTGTTTCAAAACTGCGAAAATCCCGGCTCTCCTGTCACTGTTTAAAACTGTAAAAATCCTGCTCTCCTCTCGCTGATTAAAATTGTGAAAATCCTGCTCACCTCTTGGTGTTTTAAGCTGTGAAAATCCTGCTTTCCTCTCGCTGTTTTAAACTGTGAAAATCCTGCTCTCCTCTCCCTGTTTTAAACTGTGAAAATCCCAGCTCACCTCTCGCTGTTTTCAACATTGAATAACCTGCTCACTTCTCACAGTTTTAAAGTGTGAAAATCCTGCTCACCTCTCGCTGTTTTAAACTGTGAAATTCAGGGTCAACTCTCACTGTTTTAAACTGTGAAAATCCTGCTCTCCTCTGGCTTTTTTAAAATGTGAAAATCCCAGCTCTCCTCTCGCTGTTTTAAACTGCGAAAATCCTGCTTCCCTCTCGCTGTTTTAAACTGTGAAAATCCAGATGTCTCTCGCGGTTTTAAACTGTGAAAATACTGCACACCTCTCGCTGTTTTATATTGTGAAAATCGTGCTCTTCTCTCGCTGTTTTAACCTTTGAAAATACTGCTGTCCTCTCGCTGTTTTAAAATGCGAAAATCCTGGCCAACATTCCCTGTTTTCAACTGTGAAAATCGCAGCACTCCTCTCGGTGTTTGAAACGGTAAAAATCACAGCTCTCCTCTCGTTGTTTTACACTGTGAAAAACCAGCTCTCCTCTCGTTGTTTTACACTGTGAAAAACCAGCTCTCCTCTCGTTGTTTTACACTGTGAAAAACCAGCTCTCCTCTCGTTGTTTTACACTGTGAAAAACCAGCTCTCCTCTCGTAGTTTTACACTGTGAAAATCCTGCTCTCCTCTCGCTGTTTTAAACTGTTAAAATCGTGCTCACCTCGCATTGTTTTAAACTGCGAAAATCCCAGCTCTACTCTCGCTGTTTCAAACTGTGAAATTCCTGCTCCCCACTCGCTGTTTTAATCTGTGAATATCCATCTCTCCTCTCGCTGAATTAAACTGTGAAAATCCTGGCTCTCCACTGGCTGTTTTAAACTGCAAAATACCTGCTCTCCTCTCGCTGTTTTATACTGTGAAAATCCTGCTGTCCTCTCGCTGTTTTAAAATGCAAAAATCCTGGCCAACATTCCCTGTTTTCAACTGTGAAAATCGCAGCACTCCTCTCGGTGTTTGAAACGGTAAAAATCACAGCTCTCCTCTCGCTGTTTTACACTGTGAAAAACGAGCTCTCCTCTCGTTGTTTTACACTGTGAAAAACCAGCTCTCCTCTCGTTGTTTTACACTGTGAAAAACCAGCTCTCCTCTCGCTGTTTTAAACTGTGAAAATCGTGCTCACCTCTCGCTGTTTTAAAATGTGAAAATCGTGCTCACCTCGCATTGTTTTAAACTGCGAAAATCCCAGCTCTGCTCTCGCTGTTTTAAACTGTGAAATTCCTGCTCCCCACTCGCTGTTTTAATCCGTGAATATCCTTCTCTCCTCTCGCTGAATTAAACTGTGAAAATCCTGGCTCTGCTCTGGCTGTTTTAAACTGCAAAATACCTGCTCTCCTCTGGCTGTTTTAAACTGTGAAAATCCTGCTCTCCTCTCGCTGTTTGAAACAGTGAAAATTCTGCTTTCCTCTCGTTGTTTTAAACTTTGAAAATCCTGCTCACTTCTCACAGTTTTAAAGTGTGAAAATCCCAGCTCTACTCTCGCTGTTTTAAACTGTGAAATTCCTGCTCTCCTCTCGCTGTTTTAAACAGTGAAAATCCTGCGCTCCTCTGGCTGTTTCAAAACTGCGAAAATCCCGGCTCACCTGTCACTGTTTAAAACTGTAAAAATTCTGCTCTCCTCTCGCTGATTAAAACTGTGAAAATCCTGCTCTCCTCTGGCTTTTTTAAAATGTGAAAATCCCGGCTCTCCTCTCGCTGTTTTAAACTGCGAAAATCCTGCTTCCCTCTCGCTGTTTTAAACTGTGAAAATCCAGATGTCTCTCCCGGTTTTAAACTGTGAAAATACAGCACACCTCTCGCTGTTTTATATTGTGAAAATCGTGCTCTTCTCTCGCTGTTTTAACCTATGAAAATACTGCTTTCCTCTCGCTGTTTTAAAATGCGAAAATCCTGGCCAACATTCCCTGTTTTCAACTGTGAAAATCGCAGCACTCCTCTCGGTGTTTGAAACGGTAAAAATCACAGCTCTCCTCTGGCTGTTTTACACTGTGAAAAACCAGCTCTCCTCTCGTTGTTTTACACTGTGAAAAACCAGCTCTCCTCTCGTTGTTTTACACTGTGAAAAACCAGCTCTCCTCTCGTTGTTTTACACTGTGAAAAACCAGCTCTCCTCTCGTAGTTTTACACTGTGAAAATCCTGCTCTCCTCTCGCTGTTTTAAACTGTTAAAATCGTGCTCACCTCGCATTGTTTTAAACTGCGAAAATCCCAGCTCTACTCTCGCTGTTTTAAACTGTGAAATTCCTGCTCCCCACTCGCTGTTTTAATCCGTGAATATCCTTCTCTCCTCTCGCTGAATTAAACTGTGAAAATCCTGGCTCTCCTTTGGCTGTTTTAAATTGCAAAATACCTGCTCTCCTCTGGCTGTTTTAAACTGTGAAAATCCTGCTCTCCTCTCGCTGTTTGAAACAGTGAAAATCCTGCTTTCCTCTCGCTGTTTTGAACTGTGAAAATCCCAGCTCTACTCTCGCAGTTTTAAACAGTGAAAATCCTGCTCACTTCTCACAGTTTTAAAGTGTGAAAATCCCAGCTCTGCTCTCGCTGTTTTAAACAGGGTAAATCCAGCGCACCACTGGCTGCTTCGATACTGTGAAAATCCCAGCTCAGCTCTCACTGTTTTAAACTGTGAAATTCCTGCTCTCCTCTCGCTGTTTAAAACTGTAAAAATCCTGCTCTCCTCTCGCTGATTAAAACTGTGAAAATCCTGCTCACCTCTTGGTGTTTTAAACTGTGAAAATCCTGCTTTCCTCTCGCTGTTTTAAACTGTGAAAATCCTGCTCTCCTCTCCCTGTTTTAAACTGTGAAAATCCCAGCTCACCTCTCGCTGTTTTGAACAGTGAAAATCCAGATGTCTCTCGCTGTTTTAACCTGTGAAAATCCTGCTGTCCTCTCGGTGTTTTAAACTGTGAAAATCCTGCTCACTTCTCACAGTTTTAAAGTGTGAAAATCCCAGCTCTACTCTCGCTGTTTTAAACTGTGAAAATCCTGCTCCCCTCTCACTGTTTTAAACTGTGAAAATCCCTTCCCACCTCTCGCTGTTTTAAACTGAGAAAATCCTGCTCACTTCTCACTGCTTTAAACTGTGAAAATCCTGCTCACTTCACGCTGTTTTAAACGGTGAAAATCCCAGCTCTACTCTCGCTGTTTTAAACTATGAAATTCCAGCTCTCCTCTCGCTGTCTTAAACTGTGAAAATCCTGCTCTCCTCTCACTGTTTTAAACTGTGAAAATCCCAGCTCTACTGTCGCTGTTTTAAAATGTGAAATTCCTGCTCTCCACTCGCAATTTAATCCGTGAATATCCTTCTCTCCTCTCGTTGAATTAAACTGTGAAAAACCCTGCTCCCCTCTGGCTGCTTCAATACTGTGAAAATCCTGCTCACCTCTCGCTGTTTTAAACTGTGAAAATCCCAGCTCTACTCTCGCTGTTTTAAACAGTGAAAATCCTGCTCTCCTCTCACTGTTTTAAACTGCGAAAACCCTGCTCTACTCTCGCTGTTTTAAACTGTGAAAATCCTGCTCTCCTCTCGCTGTTTGAAACAGTGAAAATTCTGCTTTCCTCTCGTTGTTTTAAACTTTGAAAATCCTGCTCACTTCTCACAGTTTTAAAGTGTGAAAATCCCAGCTCTACTCTCGCTGTTTTAAACTGTGAAATTCCTGCTCTCCTCTCGCTGTTTTAAACAGTGAAAATCCTGCGCTCCTCTGGCTGTTTCAAAACTGCGAAAATCCCGGCTCACCTGTCACTGTTTAAAACTGTAAAAATTCTGCTCTCCTCTCGCTGATTAAAACTGTGAAAATCCTGCTCTCCTCTGGCTTTTTTAAAATGTGAAAATCCCGGCTCTCCTCTCGCTGTTTTAAACTGCGAAAATCCTGCTTCCCTCTCGCTGTTTTAAACTGTGAAAATCCAGATGTCTCTCCCGGTTTTAAACTGTGAAAATACAGCACACCTCTCGCTGTTTTATATTGTGAAAATCGTGCTCTTCTCTCGCTGTTTTAACCTATGAAAATACTGCTTTCCTCTCGCTGTTTTAAAATGCGAAAATCCTGGCCAACATTCCCTGTTTTCAACTGTGAAAATCGCAGCACTCCTCTCGGTGTTTGAAACGGTAAAAATCACAGCTCTCCTCTGGCTGTTTTACACTGTGAAAAACCAGCTCTCCTCTCGTTGTTTTACACTGTGAAAAACCAGCTCTCCTCTCGTTGTTTTACACTGTGAAAAACCAGCTCTCCTCTCGTTGTTTTACACTGTGAAAAACCAGCTCTCCTCTCGTAGTTTTACACTGTGAAAATCCTGCTCTCCTCTCGCTGTTTTAAACTGTTAAAATCGTGCTCACCTCGCATTGTTTTAAACTGCGAAAATCCCAGCTCTACTCTCGCTGTTTTAAACTGTGAAATTCCTGCTCCCCACTCGCTGTTTTAATCCGTGAATATCCTTCTCTCCTCTCGCTGAATTAAACTGTGAAAATCCTGGCTCTCCTTTGGCTGTTTTAAATTGCAAAATACCTGCTCTCCTCTGGCTGTTTTAAACTGTGAAAATCCTGCTCTCCTCTCGCTGTTTGAAACAGTGAAAATCCTGCTTTCCTCTCGCTGTTTTGAACTGTGAAAATCCCAGCTCTACTCTCGCAGTTTTAAACAGTGAAAATCCTGCTCACTTCTCACAGTTTTAAAGTGTGAAAATCCCAGCTCTGCTCTCGCTGTTTTAAACAGGGTAAATCCAGCGCACCACTGGCTGCTTCGATACTGTGAAAATCCCAGCTCAGCTCTCACTGTTTTAAACTGTGAAATTCCTGCTCTCCTCTCGCTGTTTAAAACTGTAAAAATCCTGCTCTCCTCTCGCTGATTAAAACTGTGAAAATCCTGCTCACCTCTTGGTGTTTTAAACTGTGAAAATCCTGCTTTCCTCTCGCTGTTTTAAACTGTGAAAATCCTGCTCTCCTCTCCCTGTTTTAAACTGTGAAAATCCCAGCTCACCTCTCGCTGTTTTGAACAGTGAAAATCCAGATGTCTCTCGCTGTTTTAACCTGTGAAAATCCTGCTGTCCTCTCGGTGTTTTAAACTGTGAAAATCCTGCTCACTTCTCACAGTTTTAAAGTGTGAAAATCCCAGCTCTACTCTCGCTGTTTTAAACTGTGAAAATCCTGCTCCCCTCTCACTGTTTTAAACTGTGAAAATCCCTTCCCACCTCTCGCTGTTTTAAACTGAGAAAATCCTGCTCACTTCTCACTGCTTTAAACTGTGAAAATCCTGCTCACTTCACGCTGTTTTAAACGGTGAAAATCCCAGCTCTACTCTCGCTGTTTTAAACTATGAAATTCCAGCTCTCCTCTCGCTGTCTTAAACTGTGAAAATCCTGCTCTCCTCTCACTGTTTTAAACTGTGAAAATCCCAGCTCTACTGTCGCTGTTTTAAAATGTGAAATTCCTGCTCTCCACTCGCAATTTAATCCGTGAATATCCTTCTCTCCTCTCGTTGAATTAAACTGTGAAAAACCCTGCTCCCCTCTGGCTGCTTCAATACTGTGAAAATCCTGCTCACCTCTCGCTGTTTTAAACTGTGAAAATCCCAGCTCTACTCTCGCTGTTTTAAACAGTGAAAATCCTGCTCTCCTCTCACTGTTTTAAACTGCGAAAACCCTGCTCTACTCTCGCTGTTTTAAACTGTGAAAATCCTGCTCTCCTCTCGCTGTTTTAAACAGTGAAAATCCTGCGCTCCTCTCGTTGTTTAAAAACTGTGAAAATCCCGGCTCCCCTCTCGCTGAATAAAACTGTGAAAATCCTGCTCTCCTCTCTGTGTTTTAAACTGTGAAAATTCTGCTCTCCTCTCGCTGTTTTAAACTGTGAAAATCCTGCTCTCCTCTACCTGTTTTAAAGTGTGAAAATCCCTTGTCACCTCTCGCTGTTTTAAACTGTGAAAATCCTGCTCACCTCTCACTGCTTTAAACTGTGAAAATCATGCTCACTTCACGCTGTTTTAAAGTGTGAAAATCACAGCTCTTCTCTCGCTGTTTTAAACTGTGAAATTCCTGCTCTCCTCTCGCTGTTTTAAACAGTAAAAATCCAGCGCTCCTCTGGCTGTTCAAAACTGTGAAAATCCCGGCTCCCCTCTCGCTGTTTTAAACTGTGAAAATCCTGCTTTCCACTCGCTGTTTTAAACTGTGAAAATCCTGCTCACTTCTCACAGTTTTAAAGGGTGATAATCCCAGCTCTACTCTCACTGTTTTAAACTGTGAAATTCCTGCTCTCCACTCGCAATTTAATCCATGAATATCCTTCTCTCCTCTCGTTGTATTAAACTGTGAAAATACCTGCTCCCCTCTGGCTGCTTCAATACTGTGAAAATCCCAGCTCACCTCTCGCTGTTTTAAACTGTGAAAATCCAGCTCTCCGCTCGCTGTTTTAAACTGTGAAAATCCAGCTCTCCTCTCGCTGTTTTAAACTGTGAAATTCAGGGTCAGCTCTCACTGTTTTAAACTGTGAAAATCCGGCTCTCCTCTGGCTGTTTTAAACTGTGTAAATCCCAGCTCTCCTCTCACTGTTTTAAACTGTGAAATTCCTGCTCTCCTCTCGCTGTTTAAAACTGTAAAAATCCTGCTCTCCTCTCGCTGATTAAAACTGTGAAAATCCTGCTCACCTCTTGGTGTTTTAAACTGTGAAAATCCTGCTTTCCTCTCGCTGTTTTAAACTGTGAAAATCCTGCTCTCCTCTCCCTGTTTTAAACTGTGAAAATCCCAGCTCACCTCTCGCTGTTTTGAACAGTGAAAATCCAGATGTCTCTCGCTGTTTTAACCTGTGAAAATCCTGCTGTCCTCTCGGTGTTTTAAACTGTGAAAATCCTGCTCACTTCTCACAGTTTTAAAGTGTGAAAATCCCAGCTCTACTCTCGCTGTTTTAAACTGTGAAAATCCTGCTCCCCTCTCACTGTGTTAAACTGTGAAAATCCCTTCCCACCTCTCGCTGTTTTAAACTGAGAAAATCCTGCTCACTTCTCACTGCTTTAAACTGTGAAAATCCTGCTCACTTCACGCTGTTTTAAACGGTGAAAATCCCAGCTCTACTCTCGCTGTTTTAAACTATGAAATTCCAGCTCTCCTCTCGCTGTCTTAAACTGTGAAAATCCTGCTCTCCTCTCACTGTTTTAAACTGTGAAAATCCCAGCTCTACTGTCGCTGTTTTAAAATGTGAAATTCCTGCTCTCCACTCGCAATTTAATCCGTGAATATCCTTCTCTCCTCTCGTTGAATTAAACTGTGAAAAACCCTGCTCCCCTCTGGCAGCTTCAATACTGTGAAAATCCTGCTCACCTCTCGCTGTTTTAAACTGTGAAAATCCCAGCTCTACTCTCGCTGTTTTAAACAGTGAAAATCCTGCTCTCCTCTCACTGTTTTAAACTGCGAAAACCCTGCTCTACTCTCGCTGTTTTAAACTGTGAAAATCCTGCTCTCCTCTCGCTGTTTTAAACAGTGAAAATCCTGCGCTCCTCTCGTTGTTTAAAAACTGTGAAAATCCCGGCTCCCCTCTCGCTGAATAAAACTGTGAAAATCCTGCTCTCCTCTCTGTGTTTTAAACTGTGAAAATTCTGCTCTCCTCTCGCTGTTTTAAACTGTGAAAATCCTGCTCTCCTCTACCTGTTTTAAAGTGTGAAAATCCCTTGTCACCTCTCGCTGTTTTAAACTGTGAAAATCCTGCTCACCTCTCACTGCTTTAAACTGTGAAAATCATGCTCACTTCACGCTGTTTTAAAGTGTGAAAATCACAGCTCTTCTCTCGCTGTTTTAAACTGTGAAATTCCTGCTCTCCTCTCGCTGTTTTAAACAGTAAAAATCCAGCGCTCCTCTGGCTGTTCAAAACTGTGAAAATCCCGGCTCCCCTCTCGCTGTTTTAAACTGTGAAAATCCTGCTTTCCACTCGCTGTTTTAAACTGTGAAAATCCTGCTCACTTCTCACAGTTTTAAAGGGTGATAATCCCAGCTCTACTCTCACTGTTTTAAACTGTGAAATTCCTGCTCTCCACTCGCAATTTAATCCATGAATATCCTTCTCTCCTCTCGTTGTATTAAACTGTGAAAATACCTGCTCCCCTCTGGCTGCTTCAATACTGTGAAAATCCCAGCTCACCTCTCGCTGTTTTAAACTGTGAAAATCCAGCTCTCCGCTCGCTGTTTTAAACTGTGAAAATCCAGCTCTCCTCTCGCTGTTTTAAACTGTGAAATTCAGGGTCAGCTCTCACTGTTTTAAACTGTGAAAATCCGGCTCTCCTCTGGCTGTTTTAAACTGTGTAAATCCCAGCTCTCCTCTCACTGTTTTAAACTGTGAAAATCCCAGCTCACCTCTCGCTGTTTTAAACTGTGAATATCTGGCTCTCCTCTCGCTGTTTTAAACTGTGAAAATCCCGCTCTCCTCTGGCTGTTTTAAACTGTGTAAATCCCAGCTCTCCTCTCGTTGTTTTAAACTCTGAAAATCCTGCTCTCCTCTGGCTCTTTTAAAATGTGAAAAACCCGGCTCTCCTCTCACTGTTTTAAACTGTGAAAATCCTGCTTCCCTCTCGCTGTTTTAAACTGTGAAATTCCAGATGTCTCTCGCGGTTTTAAACTGTGAAAATACTGCACAACCCTCGCTGTTTTTTATTGTGAAAATCGTGCTCTTCTCTCACAGATTTAACCTGTGAAAATCCTGCTTCCCTCTCGCTGTTTTAAACTGTGAAATTCCAGATGTCTCTCGCAGTTAAAAACTGTGAAAATACTGCACACCTCTCGCTGTTTTATATTGTGAAAATCGTGCTCTTCTCTCGCTGTTTTAACCTTTGAAAATACTGCTGTCCTCTCGCTGTTTTAAAATGCGAAAATCCTGGCCAACATTCCCTGTTTTCAACTGTGAAAATCGCAGCACTCCTCTCGGTGTTTGAAACGGTAAAAATCACAGCTCTCCTCTCGTTGTTTTACACTGTGAAAAACCAGCTCTCCTCTCGTTGTTTTACACTGTGAAAAACCAGCTCTCCTCTCGTTGTTTTACACTGTGAAAAACCAGCTCTCCTCTCGTTGTTTTACACTGTGAAAAACCAGCTCTCCTCTCGTAGTTTTACACTGTGAAAATCCTGCTCTCCTCTCGCTGTTTTAAACTGTTAAAATCGTGCTCACCTCGCATTGTTTTAAACTGCGAAAATCCCAGCTCTACTCTCGCTGTTTTAAACTGTGAAATTCCTGCTCCCCACTCGCTGTTTTAATCTGTGAATATCCATCTCTCCTCTCGCTGAATTAAACTGTGAAAATCCTGGCTCTCCACTGGCTGTTTTAAACTGCAAAATACCTGCTCTCCTCTCGCTGTTTTATACTGTGAAAATCCTGCTGTCCTCTCGCTGTTTTAAAATGCAAAAATCCTGGCCAACATTCCCTGTTTTCAACTGTGAAAATCGCAGCACTCCTCTCGGTGTTTGAAACGGTAAAAATCACAGCTCTCCTCTCGCTGTTTTACACTGTGAAAATCGTGCTCACCTCGCATTGTTTTAAAGTGTGAAAATCCGGCTCTCTGCTCGCTGTTTTAAACAATGAAAATCCTGCTCCCCTCTGGCTGCTTCAATACTGTGAAAATCCCAGCTCACCTCTCGCTGTTTTAAACTGTGAAATTCCTGCTCTCCTCTCGCTGTTTTAAACTATGAAATTCCTGCTCTCCTTTCGCTGTTTTAAACAGTAAAAATCCAGCGCTCCTCTGGCTGTTTCAAAACTGTGAAAATCCCGGCTCCCCTCTCGCTGATTAAAACTGTGAAAATCCTGCTCTCCTCTCAGTGTTTTAAACTGTGAAAATCCCGGCTCCCCTCTCACTGTTTTAAACTGTGAAAATCCTGCTCTCCTCTCGGTGTTTTAAACTGTGAAAATCCTGCTTTCCTCTCGGTGTTTTAAACTGTGAAAATCCTGCTCACTTCTCACAGTTTTAACGCGTGAAAATCCAAGCTCTACTCTCGCTGTTTTAAACTGTGAAAATCCTGCTCCCCTCTCACTGTTTTAAACTGTGAAAATCCCTTCTCACCTCTCGCTGTTTTATACTGTGAAAATCCTGCTCACCTCCCGCTGTTTTTAACTGAGAAAATCCAGCTCACCTCTCACTGCTTTTATCTGTGAAAATGCTGCTCACTTCACGCTGTTTTAAACGGTGAAAAACCCAGCTCTACTCTCGCTGTTTTAAACTGTGAAATTCCTGCTCACCTCTCGCTGTTTTAAGCAGTAAAAATCCAGCGCTCCTCTGGCTGTTTCAAAACTGTGAAAATCCCGACTCCCCTCTCGCTGATAAAACTGTGAAAATCCTGCTCTCCTCTCGGTGTTTTAAACTGTGAAAATCCTGCTCTCCTCTCGCTGTTTTAAACTGTGAAAATCCTGCTCTGCTCTCGCTGTTTTAAACTGTGAAAATCCTGCTCACCTCTCGCTGTTTTAAACTGTGAAATTCAGGGTCAACTCTCACTGTTTTAAACTGTGAAAATCCTGCTCTCCTCTGGCTTTTTTAAAATGTGAAAATCCCAGCTCTCCTCTCGCTGTTTTAAACTGTGAAATTCCTGCTCTCCACTCGCTGTTTTAAACTGTTAAAATCCAGATGTCTCTCCCGGTTTTAAACTGTGAAAATACTGCACACCTCTCGCTGTTTTATATTGTGAAAATCGTGCTCTTCTCTCGCTGTTTTAACCTATGAAAATACTGCTGTCCTCTCGCTGTTTTAAAATGCGAAAATCCTGGCCAACATTCCCTGTTTTCAACTGTGAAAATCGCAGCACTCCTCTCAGTGTTTGAAACGGTAAAAATCACAGCTCTCCTCTGGCTGTTTTACACTGTGAAAAACCAGCTCTCCTCTCGTTGTTTTACACTGTGAAAAACCAGCTCTCCTCTCGTTGTTTTACACTGTGAAAAACCAGCTCTCCTCTCGTTGTTTTACACTGTGAAAAACCAGCTCTCCTCTCGTAGTTTTACACTGTGAAAATCCTGCTCTCCTCTCGCTGTTTTAAACTGTTAAAATCGTGCTCACCTCGCATTGTTTTAAACTGCGAAAATCCCAGCTCTACTCTCGCTGTTTTAAACTGTGAAATTCCTGCTCCCCACTCGCTGTTTTAATCCGTGAATATCCTTCTCTCCTCTCGCTGAATTAAACTGTGAAAATCCTGGCTCTCCTTTGGCTGTTTTAAATTGCAAAATACCTGCTCTCCTCTGGCTGTTTTAAACTGTGAAAATCCTGCTCTCCTCTCGCTGTTTGAAACAGTGAAAATCCTGCTTTCCTCTCGCTGTTTTGAACTGTGAAAATCCCAGCTCTACTCTCGCAGTTTTAAACAGTGAAAATCCTGCTCACTTCTCAAAGTTTTAAAGTGTGAAAATCCCAGCTCTGCTCTCGCTGTTTTAAACAGTGTAAATCCAGCGCACCTCTGGCTGCTTCGATACTGTGAAAATCCCAGCTCAGCTCTCACTGTTTTAAACTGTGAAATTCCTGCTCTCCTCTCGCTGTTTTAAACAGTGAAAATCCTGCGCTCCTCTGGCTGTTTCAAAACTGCGAAAATCCCGGCTCTCCTGTCACTGTTTAAAACTATCAAAATCCTGCTCTCCTCTCGCTGATTAAAACTGTGAAAATCCTGCTCACCTCTTGGTGTTTTAAACTGTGAAAATCCTGCTTTCCTCTCCCTGTTTTAAACTGTGAAAATCCCAGCTCACCTCTCGCTGTTTTAAACAGTGAAAAACCTGCTCACTTCTCAGTTTTAAAGTGTGAAAATCCTGCTCACCTCTCGCTGTTTTAAATTGTGAAATTCAGGGTCAACTCTCACTGTTTTAAACTGTGAAAATCCTGCTCTCCTCTGGCTCTTTTAAAATGTGAAAATCCTGGCTCTCCTCTCACTGTTTTAAACTGCGAAAATCGTGCTTCCCTCTCGCTGTTTTAAACTGTGAAAATCCAGATGTCTCTCGCTGTTTTAACCTGTGAAAATCCTGCTGTCCTCTCGGTGTTTTAAACTGTGAAAATCCTGCTCACTTCTCACAGTTTTAAAGTGTGAAAATCCCAGCTCTACTCTCGCTGTTTTAAACTGTGAAAATCCTGCTCCCCTCTCACTGTTTTAAACTGTGAAAATCCCTTCTCACCTCTCGCTGTTTTAAACTGAGAAAATCCTGCTCACTTGTCACTGCTTTAAACTGTGAAAATCCTGCTCACTTCACGCTGTTTTAAACGGTGAAAATCCCAGCTCTACTCTCGCTGTTTTAAACTATGAAATTCCAGCTCTCCTCTCGCTGTTTTAAACTGTGAAAATCCTGCTCACCTCTCACTGCTTTAAACTGTGAAAATCCTGCTCACTTCACGCTGTTTTAAACGGTGAAAATCCCAGCTCTACTCTCGCTGTTTTAAACTGTGAAAATCCCAGCTCTAGTGTCGCTGTTTTAAAATGTGAAATTCCTGCTCTCCACTCGCAATTTAATCCGTGAATATCCTTCTCTCCTCTCGTTGAATTAAACTGTGAAAATACCTGCTCCCCTCTGGCTGCTTCAATACTGTGAAAATCCTGCTCACCTCTCGCTGTTTTAAACTGTGAAAATCCCAGCTCTACTCTCGCTGTTTTAAACTGTGAAAATCCTGCTCTCCTCTCACTGCTTTAAACTGTGAAAATCCTGCTCACTTCACGCTGTTTTAAAGTGTGAAAATCACAGCTCTTCTCTCGCTGTTTTAAACTGTGAAATTCCTGCTCTCCTCTCGCTGTTTTAAACAGTAAAAATCCAGCGCTCCTCTGGCTGTTCAAAACTGTGAAAATCCCGGCTCCCCTCTCGCTGATTAAAACTGTGAAAATCCTGCTCTCCTCTCGGTGTTTTAAACTGTGAAAATCCTGCTTTCCACTCGCTGTTTTAAACTGTGAAATTCCTGCTGTCCTCTCGCTGTTTTAAACAGTAAAAATCCAGCGCTCCTCTGGCTGTTCAAAACTGTGAAAATCCTGCTTTCCTCTCGGTGTTTTAAACTGTGAAAATCCTGCTCACTTCTCACAGTTTTAAAGGGTGATAATCCCAGCTCTACTCTCACTGTTTTAAACTGTGAAAATCCTGCTCTCCACTCGCAATTTAATCCGTGAATATCCTTCTCTCCTCTCGTTGAATTAAACTGTGAAAATACCTGCTCCCCTCTGGCTGCTTCAATACTGTGAAAATCCCAGCTCACCTCTCGCTGTTTTAAACTGTGAAAATCCAGCTCTCCGCTCGCTGTTTTAAACTGTGAAAATCCTGCTCTCCTCTCGCTGTTTTAAACTGTGAAATTCAGGGTCAGCTCTCACTGTTTTAAACTGTGAAAATCCGGCTCTCCTCTGGCTGTTTTAAACTGTGTAAATCCCAGCTCTCCTCTCACTGTTTTAAACTGTGAAAATCCCAGCTCACCTCTCGCTGTTTTAAACTGTGAATATCTGGCTCTCCTCTCGCTGTTTTAAACTGTGAAAATCCCGCTCTCCTCTGGCTGTTTTAAACTGTGTAAATCCCAGCTCTCCTCTCGTTGTTTTAAACTCTGAAAATCCTGCTCTCCTCTGGCTCTTTTAAAATGTGAAAATCACGGCTCTCCTCTCACTGTTTTAAACTGTGAAAATCCTGCTTCCCTCTTGCTGTTTTAAACTGTGAAATTCCAGATGTCTATCGCGGTTTTAAACTGTGAAAATACTGCACAACCCTCGCTGTTTTTTATTGTGAAAATCGTGCTCTTCTCTCGCAGATTTAACCTGTGAAAATCCTGCTTCCCTCTCGCTGTTTTAAACTGTGAAATTCCAGATGTCTCTCGCGGTTATAAACTGTGAAAATACTGCACACCTCTCGCTGTTTTAAACTGTGAAATTCCTGCTCACTTCACGCTGTTTTAAACAGTAAAAATCCAGCGCTCCTCTGGCTGTTTCAAAACTGTGAAAATCCCAGCTCCCCTCTCGCTGATTAAAACTGTGAAAATCCTGCTCTCCTCTCGGTGTTTTAAACTGTGAAAATCCTGCTTTCCACTCGCTGTTTTAAACTGTGTAAATCCCAGCTCTCCTCTCGCTGTTTTAAACTGTGAAAATCCCAGCTCACCTCTCGCTGTTTTAAAGTGTGAAAATCCCGCTCTCCTCTGGCTGTTTTAAACTGTGTAAATCCCAGCTCTCCTCTCGCTGTTTTAAACTGTGAAAATCCGAGCTCTACTCTCGCTGTTTTAAACTCTGAAAATCCCGCTCTCCTCCGGCTGTTTTAAACTGTGTAAATCCCAGCTCTCCTCTCGCTGTTTTAAACTGTGAAAATCCCAGCTCTACTCTCGCTGTTTTAAACTCTGAAAATCCTGCTCTCCTCTGGCTCTTTTAAAATGTGAAAATCCCGCTCTCCTCTGGCTGTTTTAAACTGTGTAAATCCCAGCTCTCCTCTCGCTGTTTTAAACTGTGAAAATCCTGCTCCCCTCTCACTGTTTTAAACTGTGAAAATCCCTTCTCACCTCTCGCTGTTTTATACTGTGAAAATCCCTTCTCACCTCCCGCTGTTTTTAACTGAGAAAATCCAGCTCACCTCTCACTGCTTTAAACTGTGAAAATGCTGCTCACTTCACGCTGTTTTAAACGGTGAAAATCCCAGCTCTACTCTCGCTGTTTTAAACTGTGAAATTCCTGCTCGCCTCTCGCTGTTTTAAACAGTAAAAATCCAGCGCTCCTCTGGCTGTTTCAAAACTGTGAAAATCCCGACTCCCCTCTCGCTGATTAAAACTGTGAAAATCCTGCTCTCCTCTCGGTGTTTTAAACTGTGAAAATCCTGCTTTCCACTCGCTGTTTTAAACTGTGAAAATCCTGCTCACTTCTCACAGTTTTAAACTGTGAAATTCCTGCTCTCCTCTCGGTGTTTTAAACTGTGAAAATCCTGCTCTCCTCTCGGTGTTTTAAACTGTGAAAATCCTGCTTTCCTCTCGCTGTTTTAAACTGTGAAAATCCTGCTCACTTCTCACAGTTTTAAAGGGTGAAAATCCCAGCTCTACTCTCGCTGTTTTAAACTGTGAATATCCCATCTCTATTCTCGCTGTTTTAAACTGTGAAATTCCAGATCTCCTCTCGCTGTTTTAAACTGTTAAAATCTCATCTCTACTCTCGCTGTTTTAAACTGTGAAATTCCTGCTCTCCACTCGCAATTTAATCCGTGAATATCCTTCTCTCCTCTCGTTGAATTAAACTGTGAAAATACCTGGTCCCCTCTGGCTGCTTCAATACTTTGAAAATTCCAGCTCATCTCTCGCTGTTTTAAACTGTGAAATTCAGGGTCAGCTCTCACTGTTTTAAACTGTGAAAATCCTGCTCTCCTCTCGCTGTTTTAAACTGTGAAAATCCCAGCTCTCCTCTCGCTGTTTTAAATTGTGAAAATCCTGCTCAACTCTCACTGTGTTAAATTGTGAATATCGGGCTCCCCTCTCGCTGTTTTAAACTGTGAAAATCCTGCTCTCCTCTGGCTCTTTTAAAATGTGTAAATCCCGGCTCTCCTCTCACTGTTTTAAACTGCAAAAATCCTGCTTCCCTCTCGCTGTTTTAAACTGTGAAAATCCAGATATCTCTCGCGGTTTTAAACTATGAAAATACTGCACACCTCTCGCTGTTTTATCTTGTGAAAATCGTGCTCTTCTCTCACAGATTTAACCTGTGAAAATCCTGCTCTCCTCTCGCTGTTTTAACCTGTGAAAATCCTGCTCTCCTCTGGCTGTTTTAAACTGTGAAAATCCCAGCTCACCTCTCACTTTTTTAAACTGCGAAAATCCTGCTTCCCTCTCGCTGTTTTAAACAGTGAAAATCCAGATGTCTCTCGCGGTTTTAAACTGTGAAAATACTGCACACCTCTCGCTGTTTAATATTGTCAAAATCGTGCTCACCTCTCGCTGTTTTAATCTGTGAAAATCCAGATGTCTCTCGCGGTTTTAAAGAGTGAAAATGCTGCACACCTCTCGCTGTTTTATATTGTGAAAATCGTGGTCTTCTCTCACAGATTTAACCTGTGAAAATTCTGCTCTCCTCTCGCTGTTTTAAGCTGAGAAAATCCTGGCCATCATCTCCCTGTTTTCAACTGTGAAAATCACAGCACTCCTCTCGGTGTTTGAAACGGTAAAAATCACAGCTCTCTTCTCGTTGTTTTACACTGTGAAAATGCTGCTCTCCTCTCGCTGTTTTAGAC
The DNA here is from genome assembly GCA_026770705.1 of Isurus oxyrinchus. NCBI lineage: Eukaryota > Metazoa > Chordata > Chondrichthyes > Lamniformes > Lamnidae > Isurus > Isurus oxyrinchus. The sequence goes on from JANJGN010002003.1 coordinate 40,712, forward strand.
TGTGAAAATCCGGCTCTCCTCTCACTGTTTTCAACAGTGAAAATCCAGATGTCTCTCGCGGTTTTAAACTGTGAAAATACTGCACACCTCTCGCTGTTTTATATTGTGAAAATCGTGCTCTTCTCTCGCAGATTTAACCTGTGAAAATCCTGCTCTTCTCTCGCTGTTTTAAACTGTGAAATTCCTGCTTCCCTCTCGCTGTTTAAAACTGTGAAAATCCCGGCTCTCCTCTCGCTGGTTTAACCTGCGAAAATTCTGCTTCCCTCTCGCTGTTTTAAACTGTGAAAATCCAGCTGTCTCTCGCGGTTTTAAACTGTGAAAATCCAGCTCCCCTCTCGCTGTTTTATATTGTGAAAATCGTGCTCTTCTCTCGCTGTTTTAACCTGTGAAATTCCTGCTTGCCTCTCGCTGTTTTAAAATGCGAAAATCCTGGCCAACATTCCCTGTTTTAAACTGTGAAAATCGCAGCACTCCTCTTGGTGTTTGAAACGGTAAAAATCACAGCTCTCCTCTCGTTGTTTTACACTGTGAAAATCGTGCTCAATTCACATAGTTTTAAAGTGTGAAAATCCCAGCTCTACTCTCGCTGTTTTAAACAGTGAAAATCCAGCTCCCCTCTGGCTGCTTCAATACTGTTAAAATCCCAGCTCACCTCTCGCTGTTTTAAACTGTGAAATTCCTGCTCACCTCTCGCTGTTTTAAATTACGAAAATCCTGGTCATCATCTCCCTGTTTTCAACTGTGAAAATCGCAGCTCTCCTCTCGCTGTTTTAAACTGTGAAAATCCTGCTCTCCTCTCGCTGTTTGAAAATGTGAAATTCCTGTTCACCTCTCACTGCTGTAAACAGTGAAAATCCTGCTCACTTCACGCTGTTTTGAACGGTTAAAATCACAGCTCTACTTTCGCTGTTTTAAACTGTGAAAACCCTGCACTCCTCTCGCTGTTTTAAACAGTGAAAATCCTGCTCAACTCTCGCTGTTTTAAACTGTGAAATTCAGGGTCAACTCTCACTGTTTTAAGCTGTGAAAATCCTGCTCTCCTCTGGCTCTTTTAAAATGTGAAAATCCCGTCTCTCCTCTCACTGTTTTAACCTGCGAAAATCCTGCTTCCCTCTTGCTGTTTTAAACTGTGAAAATCCAGATGTCTCTCACGGTTTTAAACTGTGAAAATACTGCACACCTCTCGCTGTTTTATATTGTGAAAATCGTGCTCTCCTCTCGCAGATTTAACCTGTGAAATTCCAGCTTGCCTCTCGCTGTTTTAAAATGTGAAAATCCTGGCCAACATTCCCTGTTTTAAACTGTGAAAATCACAGCACTCCTCTCGGTGTTTTAAACTGTGAAAATGCAGATGTCTCTCGCGGTTTTAAACAGTGAAAATATTGCACACCTCTCGCTGTTTTATATCGTGAAAATCGTGCTCTTCTCTCACTGTTTTAACCGGTGAAAATTCTGCTGTCCTCTCGCTGTTTTAAAATGCGAAAATCCTGGCAATCATCTCCCTGTTTTCAACTATGAAAATCGCAGCACTCCTCTCGCTGTTTCAAACGGTAAAAATCACAGCTCTCCTCTCGTTGTTTTACACTGTGAAAATGCTGCTCTCCTCTCGCTGTTTTAAACGGTGAAAATCGTGCTCACCTCGCATTGTTTTAAACTGCGAAAATCCCAGCTCTACTCTCGCTGTTTTAAACTGTGAAATTCCTGCTCTCCACTCGCTGTTTTAATCCGTGAATATCCTTCTCTCCTCTCGTTGAATTAAACTGTGAAAATACCTGCTCCCCTCTGTCTGCTTCAATACTGTGAAAATCCCAGCTCACCTCTGGCTGTTTTAAACAGTGAAAATCCTGCTGTCCTCTCGCTGTTTGAAACAGTGAAAATCCGGCTCTCTGCTCGCTGTTTTAAACAGTGAAAATCCTGCTCCCCTCTGGCTGCTTCAATACTGTGAAAATCCCAGCTCACCTCTGGCTGTTTTAAACTGTGAAAATCCTGCTCTCCGCTCGCTGTTTTAAACTGTGAAAATCCTGCTCTCCTCTCGCTGTTTGAAACAGTGAAAATCCTGCTCTCCTCTCACTGTTTTAAACTGTGAAAATCCTGCTCTCCTCTCGCTGCTTTAAACTGTGAAAATCCTGCTCACCTCTCGCTGTTTTAAACAGTGAAAATCCTGCTCTCCTCTCGCTGTTTTAAACTGTGAAATTCAGGGTCAGCTCTCACTGTTTTGAACTGCGAAAATCCGGCTCTCCTCTGGCTGTTTTAAACTGTGTAAGTCTCAGCTCTCCTCTCGCTGTTTTAAACTGTGAAAATCCCAGCTCACCTCTCGCTGTTTTAAACTGTGAATATCGGGCTCTCCTCTGGCTCTTTTAAAATGTGAAAATCCTGCTCTCCTCTCACTGTTTTAAAATGCGAAAATCCTGCTTCCCTCTCGCTGTTTTAAACTGTGAAAATCCAGATGTCTCTCGCTGTTTTAAACTGTGAAAATACTGCACACCTCTCGCTGTTTTATATTGTGAAAATCGTGCGCTTCTCTCGCTGTTTTAACCTGTGAAAATTCTGCTGTCCTCTCGCTGTTTTAAAATGCGAAAATCCTGGCCAACATCTCCCTGTTTTCAACTGTAAAAATCACAGCTCTCCTCTCGCTGTTTTAAACTGTGAAAATCCTGCTCTCCTCTCGCTGTTTTAAAATGTGAAAATCCCAGCTCTCCTCCCGCTGTTTTAACCTGCGAAAATCCTGCTTCCCTCTCGCTGTTTTAACCTGTGAAAATCCAGATGTCTCTCGCGGTTTTAAACTGTGAAAATAATGCTCTCCTCTCGCTGTTTTAAAATGCGAAAATATTGTCCATCATCTCCCTGTTTTCAAGTGTGAAAATCGCAGCACTCCTCTCGTTGTTTTAAACTGTGAAAATCCCAGCTCACCTCTCGGTGTTTTAAACTATGAATATCGGGCTCTCCTCTGGCTCTTTTAAAATGTGAAAATCCCGGCTCTACTCTCACTGTTTCAAACTGCGAAAATCCTGCTTCCCTCTCGCTGTTTTAAACTGTGAAAATCCAGATGTCTCTCGCTGTTTTAAACTGTGAAAATACTGCACACCTCTCACTGTTTTATATTGTGAAAATCGTGCTCTTCTCTCGCAGATTTAACCTGTGAAAATTCCGCTGTCCTCTGGCTGTTTTAAATTGCGAAAATCCTGGCCAACATCTCCCAGTTTTCAATTGTGAAAATCGCAGCACTCCTCTCGGTGTTTGAAACGGTAAAAATCACAGCTCTCTTCTCGTTGTTTTACACTGTGAAAATGCTGCTCTCCTCTGGCTGTTTTAAACTTTGAAAATTGTGCTCATCTCTCGCATTGTTTTACACTGTGAAAATCCCAGCTCTACTCTCGCTGTTTTAAACTGTGAAAATCCTGCTCTCCTCTGTCTCTTTTAAAATGTGAAAATCCCGGCTCTCCTCTCACTGTTTTAACCTGCGATAATCCTGCTTCCCTATCGCTGTTTCAAACTGTGAAAATCCAGATGTCTCTCGCGGTTTTAAACAGTGAAAATACTGCACACCTCTCGCTGTTTTAACTGCGAAAATCCTGCTTCCCTCTCGCTGTTTAAATCTGTGAAAATCCCGGCTCTCCTCTCGCTGTTTTAACCTGCGAAAATCCTGCTTCCCTCTCGCTGTTTTAAACTGTGAAAATCCAGATGTCTCTCACGGTTTTAAACTATGAAAATACTGCACACCTCTCGCTGTTTTATATTGTGAAAAACATGCTCTTCTCTCGCAGATTTAACCTGTGAAATTCCTGCTTGCCTCTTGCTGTTTTAAAATGCGAAAATCCTGGCCAACAACTCCCTGTTTTCAACTGTGAAAATCACAGCACTCCTCTCGGTGTTTGAAACGGTAAAAATCACAGCTCTCCTCTCATTGTTTTACACTGTGAAAATCGTGCTCACCTCGCATAGTTTTAAAGTGTGACAATCCGGCTCTCTGCTCGCTGTTTTAAACAGTGAAAATCCTGCTTCCCTCTGGCTGCTTCAGAACTGTGAAAATCCCGGCTCCCCTCTCGCTGTTTTAAACTGTGAAATTCCTGCTTTCCTCTCGCTGTTTTAAACTGTGAAAATCCTGCTCACTTCTCACAGTTTTAAAGTGTGAAAATCCCAGCTCTACTCTGGCTGTTTTAAACTGTGAAATTCCTGCTTTCCTCTCGCTGTTTTAAACAGTGAAAACCCTGCTCTCCTCTCGCTGTTTTAAACTGTGAAATTCCTACTCTCCTCTTGCTGTTTTAAACAGTGAAAATCCTGCTCACTTCACGCTGTTTTAAACAGTGAAAATCCAAGCTCTACTCTCGCTGTTTTAAACTGTGAAATTCCTGCTCTCCTCTCGCTGTTTTAAACAGTGAAAATCCTGTGCTCCTCTGGCTGTTTCAAAACTGCGAAAATCCCGGCTCTCCTGTCGCTGATTAAAACTGTGAAAATCACAGCTCTACTCTCGCTGTTTTAAACTGTGAAATTCCTGCTCGCCTCTCGCTGTTTTAAACAGTGAAAATCCAGCGCTCCTCTGGCTGTTTCAAAACTGTGAAAATCCCGGCTCCCCTCTCGCTGATTAAAACTGTGAAAATCCTGCTCTCCTCTCGTTGTTTTAAACTGTGAAAATCCTGCTCTCCTCTCGCTGTTTTAAACTGTGAAAAACCTGCTCTCCTCTCGGTGTTTTAAACTATGAAAATCTTGCTCTCCGCTCGCTGTTTTGAATTGTGAAAATCCTGCTCTCCTCTCGCTGTTTTAAACTGTGAAAATCCTGCTTTCCTCTCGCTGTTTTAAACTGTGAAAATCCTGCTCACTTCTCACAGTTTTAAAGGGTGAAAATCCCAGCTCACCTCTCGCTGTTTTAAACTGTGAAATTCAGGGTCAGCTCTCAGTCTTTTAAACTGTGAAAATCCGGCTCTCCTCTGGCTGTTTTAAACTGTGTAAATCTCAGCAGCCTCTCGCTGTTTTAAACTGTGTAAATCCCAGCTCACCTCTCGCTGTTTTAAACTGTGAAATTCCAGCTCACCTCTCGCTGTTTTAAACTGTGAATATCGGGCTCTCCTCTGGCTCATTTAAAATGTGAAAATCCCAGCTCTCCTCTCACTGTTTCAAACTGCGAAAAATCCTGCTTCCCTCTCGCTGTTTTAAAATGCGAAAATCAAGATGTCTCTCGCGGTTTTAATCTGGTGAAAATACTACACAACTCTCGCTGTTTTATATTGTGAAAATTGTGCTCACCTCTCGCTGTTTTAACCTGTGAAAATCCTGCTCTCCTCTCGCTGTTTTAAATTGCGAAAATCCTGGCCATCATCTCCCTGTTTTCAACTGTGAAAATCGCAGCACTCCTCTCGGTGTTTGAAACGGTTAAAAATCACAGCTCTCTTCTCGTTGTTTTACACTGTGAAAATCCCGGCTCTCCTCTCGCTGTTTTAGACTGAAAATCCGGCTCTCCTCTCGCTGTTTTAAACTGTGAAATCCAGATGTCTCTCGCGGTTTTAAACTGTGAAAATACTGCACACCTCTCGCTGTTTTATATTGTGAAAATCGTGCTCTTCTCTCGCAGATTAACCTGTGAAAATCCTGCTCTTCTCTCGCTGTTTTTAAAACTGTGAAATTCCTGCTTCCCTCTCGCTGTTTAAAACTGTGAAAATCCCGGCTCTCCTCTAGCTGGTTTAACCTGCGAAAATCCTGCTTGCCTCTCGCTGTTTTAAAATGTGAAAATCCTGGCCAACATTCCCTGTTTTTAAACTGTGAAAATCACAGCACTCCTCTCGGTGTTTTAAACTATGAAAATCCCGCTCTCCGCTCGCTTTTTTAAACTGTGAAAATGCTGCTCTCCTCTGGCTCTTATAAAATGTGAAAATCCCGGCTCTCCTCTCGCTGTTTTAAACTGTGAAAATCGTGCTCACCTCTCGCTGTTTTAAACTGTGAAAATTCTGCTCACCTCTCGCTGTTTTAAACTGTGAAAATCTTGCCCTCCTCTGGCTGCTTCAATACTGTGAAAATCCCAGCTCACCTCTCGCTGTTTTAAACTGTGAAACTCCTGCTCTCCTCTTGCTGTTTGAAACAGTGAAAATCCTGCCCTCCTCTCGCTGTTTTAAACTGTGAAAATTCTGCTCACCTCTCACTGCTTTAAACAGTGAAAATCCTGCTCTCCTCTCGCTGTTTTAAACTTTGAAAATCCAGCTCTCCTCTCGCTGTTTTAAACTGTGAAATTCAGGGTCAGATCTCACTGTTTTGAACTGCGAAAATCCGGATCTCCTCTGGCAGTTTTAAACTGTGTAAATCTCAGCAGCCTCTCGCTGTTTTAAACTGTGAAAATCCCAGCTCTCCTCTCGCTGTTTTAAACTGTGAAAATCCTGCTCACCTCTCGCTGTTTTAAACTGTGAATATCGGGCTCTAGTCTGGCTCTTTTAAAATGTGAAAATCCCGGCTCTCCTCTCACTGTTTCAAACTGCGAAAATGCTGCTTCCCTCTCGCTGGTTAAAACTGTGAAAATCCAGATGTTTCTCGCAGTTTTAAACAGTGAAAATACTGCACACCTCTCGATGTTTTATATTGTGAAAATCGTGCTCTTCTCTCGCAGATTTAACCTGTGAAAATCCTGCTTGCCTCTCGCTGTTTTAAATTGCGAAAATCCGGGTCATCATCTCCCTGTTATCAACTGTGAAAATCGCAGCTCTCCTCTCGGTGTTTTACACTGTGAAAATCCTGCTCTCCTCTCGTTGTTTTAAATTTTAAAAATCCTGCTCTCCTCTCGCTGTTTTAAACTCTGAAAATCCTGCTCACTTCACGCTGTTTTGAACGGTTAAAATCACAGCTCTACTTTCGCTGTTTTAAACTGTGGAATTCCTGCTCTCCTCTCGCTGTTTTAAACAGTGATAATCCTGCTCAACTCTCGCTGTTTTAAACTGTGAAATTCAGGGTCAACTCTCACTGTTTGAAACTGTGAAAATCCTGCTCTCCTCTGGCTGTTTTAAACTGTGAAAATCCCAGCTCTCCTCTCACAGTTTTAAACTGTTAAAATCCAGATGTCTCTCGCGGTTTTAAACTGTGAAAATACTGCACACCTCTCGCTGTTTTATATTGTGAAAATCGTGCTCTTCTCTAGCAGATTTAACCTGTGAAAATCCTACTCCCTTCTCGCTGTTTTAACCTGTGAAATTCCTGCTTGCCTCTCGCTGTTTTAAAATGCGAAAATCCTGGCCAACATTCCCTGTTTTCAACTGTGAAAATCACAGCACTCCTCTCGGTGTTTGAAACGGTAAAAAACACAGCTCTCCTTTCGTTGTTTTACACTGTGAAACTCGTGCTCACCTCGCATTGTTTTAAAGTGTGAAAATCCGGCTCTCTGCTAGCTGTTTTAAACAGTGAAAATCCTGCTCCCCTCTGGCTGCTTCAATACTGTGAAAATCCCAGCTCACCTTTCGCTGTTTTAAACTGTGAAATCCCAGCTCTACTCTCGCTGTTTTAAACTGTGAAATTCCTGCTCTCCTCTCGCTGTTTTAAACAGTAAAAATCCAGCGCTCCTCTGGCTGTTTCAAAACTGTGAAAATCCCGGCTCTCCTGTCGCTGATTAAAACTGTGAAAATCCTGCTCTCCTCTCAGTGTTTTAAACTATGAAAATCCTGCTCTCCTCTCGCTGTTTTAAACTGTGAAAATCCTGCTCTCCTCTCAGTGTTTTAAACTATGAAAATCCTGCTCTCCGCTCGCCGATTTAAATTGTGAAAATCCTGCTCTCCTCTGGCTCTTTTAAAATGTGAAAATCCCGGCTCACCTCTCGCTGTTTTAAACTGTGAAATTCAGGGTCAGCTCTCAGTCTTTTAAACTGTGAAAATCCGGCTCTCCTCTGGCTGTTTTAAACTGTGTAAATCCCAGCTCACCTCTCGCTGTTTTTAAACTGTGAAAATCCCAGCTCACCTCTCGCTGTTTTAAACTGTGAATATCGGGCTCTCCTCTGGCTCTTTTAAAATGTGAAAATCCCGGCTCTTCTCTCACTGTTTCAAACTGCGAAAATCCTGCTTCCCTCACGCTGTTTTAAAATGTGAAAATCCAGATGTCTCTCGCGGTTTTAAACTGTGAAAATACTGCACACCTCTCGCTGTTTATATTGTGAAACTCGGGCTCTTCTCTCACAGATTTAACCTGTGAAAATCCTGCTCTCCTCTCGCTGTTTTAAACTGTGAAAATCCTGCTCTCCTCTGGCTGTTTTAAACTGTGAAAATCCCAGCTCTCCTCTCACTGTTTTAAACTGCGAAAATACTGCTCTCCTCTCACTGTTTTTAAAATGCGAAAATCAAGATGTCTCTCGCGGGTTTTAAACTGTGAAAATACTGCACACCTCTCGCTGTTTTATATTGTGAAAATCGTGCTCACCTCTCGCTGTTTTAACCTGTGAAAATCCTGCTCTCCTCTTGCTGTTTTAAGTTGCGAAAATCCTGGCCAACATCTCCCTGTTTTCAACTGTGAAAATCGCCAGCAACTCCTCTCGGTGTTTGAAACGGTAAAAATCACAGCTCTCTTCTCGTTGTTTTACACTGTGAAAATCCCGGCTCTCCTCTCGCTGTTTTAGACTGTGCAAATCGTGTTCTCCTCTCGCTGTTTTAAACTGTGAAAATCCAGATGTCTCTCGCGGTTTTAAACTGTGAAAATACTGCACACCTCTCGCTGTTTTATATTGTGAAAATCGTGCTCTTCTCTCGCAGATTTAACCTGTGAAAATCCTGCTCTTCTCTCGCTGTTTTCAACTGTGAAATTCCTGCTTCCCTCTCTCTGTTTAAAACTGTGAAAATCCCGGCTCTCCTCTAGCTGGTCTAACCTGCGAAAATCCTGCTTCCCTCTCGCTGTTTTAAACAGTGAAAATCCAGCTGTCTCTCGCGGTTTTAAACTGTGAAAATACTGCACACCTCTCGCTGTTTTATATTGTGAAAATCCTGCTCTCCTCTCACTGTTTTAAAGTGTGAAAGTCCCAGCTCTACTCTCGCTGTTTTAAACTGTGAAAATCCTGCTCCCCTCTCACTGTTTTAAACTGTGAAAATCCTGCTCACCTCTCGCTGTTTTAAACTGAGAAAATCCTGCTCACCTCTCACTGCTTTAAACTGTGAAAATCCTGCTCACTTCACGCTGTTTTAAATTGTGAAAATCCAGCTCTATTCTCGCTGTTTTAAACTGTAAAATTCCTGCTCTCCTCTCGCTGTTTTAAACTGTGAAAATCCTGTTCACCTCTCACTGTTTTAAACTGTGAAAATCCTGCTCACTTCACGCTGCTTTAAACGGTGAAAATCCAAGCTCTACTCTCGCTGTTTTAAACTGTGAAATTCCTGCTCTCCTCTCGCTGTTTTAAACAGTAAAAATCCAGCGCTCCTCTCGTTGTTTTAAACTGTGAAAATCCTGCTCTCCTCTCGGTGTTTTAAACTGTGAAATTCCTGCTCTCCTCTCGCTGTTTTAAACTGTGAAATTCATGCTCTCCACTCGCTGTTTTAAACTGTGAATATCCTGCTCTCCGCTCGCTATTTTAAACTGTGAAAATCCGGCCCTCTTGTGTTGTTTGAAATAGTGAAAACCCGGCTCACCTCTCGCTGTTTTAAAATGTGAAAACACTGCTCTCCTCTCGCTGTTTTAAACTGTGAAATTACAGCTCACCTCTCGCTGTTTTAACATGTGAAAACCCTGCCTTCCTCTCGCTGTTTTAAACTGTGAAAACCCTGCTCTCCTCTCACTGTTTTAAAGTGTGAAAAACCTGCTCACCTCTCGTGTTTTAAACTGTGAAATTCCTCCTCTACTCTCGCTGTTTTAAACTGTGAAAACCCTGCTCTCCTCTCGCTGTTTTAAACTGTGAAAATCCTGCTCACCTCTCGCTGTTTTAAACTGTGAAAATCCTGCTCACTTCACGCTGTTTTAAATTGTGAAAATCCAGCTCTACTCTCGCTGTTTTAAACTGTAAAATTCCTGCTCTCCTCTCGCTGTTTTAAACTGTGAAAATCCTGTTCACCTCTCACTGCTTTAAACTGTGAAAATCCTGCTCACTTCACGCTGTTTTAAATTGTGAAAATCCAGCTCTATTCTCGCTGTTTTAAACTGTAAAATTCCTGCTCTCCTCTCGCTGTTTTAAACTGTGAAAATCCTGTTCACCTCTCACTGTTTTAAACTGTGAAAATCCTGCTCACTTCACGCTGCTTTAAACGGTGAAAATCCAAGCTCTACTCTCGCTGTTTTAAACTGTGAAATTCCTGCTCTCCTCTCGCTGTTTTAAACAGTAAAAATCCAGCGCTCCTCTCGTTGTTTTAAACTGTGAAAACCCTGCTCTCCTCTCGCTGTTTTAAACTGTGAAATTCCTGCTCTCCTCTCGCTGTTTTAAACTGTGAAATTCATGCTCTCCACTCGCTGTTTTAAACTGTGAATATCCTGCTCTCCGCTCGCTATTTTAAACTGTGAAAATCCGGCCCTCTTGTGTTGTTTGAAATAGTGAAAACCCGGCTCACCTCTCTCTGTTTAAAACTGTGAAAATCCCGGCTCTCCTCTAGCTGGTCTAACCTGCGAAAATCCTGCTTCCCTCTCGCTGTTTTAAACAGTGAAAATCCAGCTGTCTCTCGCGGTTTTAAACTGTGAAAATACTGCACACCTCTCGCTGTTTTAAACTGTGAATATCCTGCTTCCCTCTCGCTGTTTTAAACCGTGAAAATCCAGATGTCTCTCGCGGTTTTAAACTGTGAAAATCCTGCTCCCCTCTCACTGTTTTAAACTGTGAAAATCCTGCTCACCTCTCGCTGTTTTAAACTGAGAAAATCCTGCTCACCTCTCACTGCTTTAAACTGTGAAAATCCTGCTCACTTCACGCTGTTTTAAATTGTGAAAATCCAGCTCTATTCTCGCTGTTTTAAACTGTAAAATTCCTGCTCTCCTCTCGCTGTTTTAAACTGTGAAAATCCTGTTCACCTCTCACTGTTTTAAACTGTGAAAATCCTGCTCACTTCACGCTGCTTTAAACGGTGAAAATCCAAGCTCTACTCTCGCTGTTTTAAACTGTGAAATTCCTGCTCTCCTCTCGCTGTTTTAAACAGTAAAAATCCAGCGCTCCTCTCGTTGTTTTAAACTGTGAAAATCCTGCTCTCCTCTCGGTGTTTTAAACTGTGAAAATCCTGCTCTCCTCTCGGTGTTTTAAACTGTGAAAATCCTGCTTTCCTCTCGCTGTTTTAAACTATGAAAATCCTGCTCACTTCTCACAGATTTAAAGGGTGAAAATCCCAGCTCACCTCTCTCTGTTTTAAACTGTGAAATTCAGGGTCAGCTCTCAGTCTTTTAAACTGTGAAAATCCGGCTCTCCTCTGGCTGTTTTAAACTGTGTAAATCCCTGCTCACCTCTCAGTGTTTTAAACTGTGAAAATCCTGCTCTCCTCTGGCTCTTTTAAAATGTGAAAATCCCGGCTCTCCTCTCATTGTTTCAAACTGCGAAAATCCTGCTTCCCTCTCGCTGTTTAAAACTGTGAATATCCCGGCTCTCCTCTCGCTGTTTTAACCTGCGAAAATCCTGCTTCCCTCTCGCTGTTTTAAACTGTGAAAATCCAGATGTCTCTCGCGGTTTTAAACTGTGAAAATACTGCACACATCTCGCTGTTTTATATTGTGAAAAACGTGCTCTTCTCTCGCAGATTTAACCTGTGAAAATCCTGCTCTCCTCTCGGTGTTTTAAACCGTGAAAATCCTGCTCTCCTCTCGGTGTTTTAAACTGTGAAAATCCTGCTTTCCTCTCACTGTTTTAAACTGTGAAAATCCTGCTTTCCTCTCGCTGTTTTAAACTGTGAAAATCCTGCTCACTTCTCACAGTTTTAAAGGGTGAAAATCCCAGCTCACCTCTCGCTGTTTTAAACTGTGAAATTCAGGGTCAGCTCTCAGTCTTTTAAACTGTGAAAATCCGGCTCTCCTCTGGCTGTTTTAAACTGTGTAAATCCCAGCTCACCTCTCGCTGTTTTAAACTGTGAAAATCCCAGCTCACCTCTCGGTGTTTTAAACTGTGAATATCGGGCTCTCCTCTGGCTCTTTTAAAATGTGAAAATCCCGGCTCTCCTCTCATTGTTTCAAACTGCGAAAATCCTGCTTCCCTCTCGCTGTTTTAAACTGTGAAAATCCAGATGTCTCTCGCGGTTTTAAACTGTGAAAATACTGCACACATCTCGCTGTTTTATATTGTGAAAAACATGCTCTTCTCTCGCAGATTTAACCTGTGAAATTCCTGCTGTCCTCTCGCTGTTTTAAAATGCGAAAATCCTGGCCAACAACTCCGTTTTCAACTGTGAAATTCCTGCTCTCCTCTCGCTGTTTTAAACAGTAAAAATCCAGCGCTCCTCTGGCTGTTTCAAAACTGTGAAAATCCCAACTCCGCTCTCGCTGATTAAAACTGTGAAAATCTTGCACTCCTCTCGGTGTTTTAAATTGTGAAAATCCTGCTCTCCTCTCAGTGTTTTAAACTGTGAAAATCCTGCTTTCCTCTCGCTGTTTTAAACTGTGAAAATCCTGCTCACTTCACACAGTTTTAAAGTGTGAAAATCCCAGCTCTACTCTCGCTGTTTTAAACTGTGAAAATCCTGCTTTCCTCTCGCTGTTTTAAACTGTGAAAATCCTGCTCACTTCACACAGTTTTAAAGTGTGAAAATCCCAGCTCTACTCTCGCTGTTTTAAACTGAGAAAATCCTGCTCACCCATCACTGTTTTAAACTGTGAAAATCCTGCTCACTTTACGCTGTTTTAAACGGTGAAAATCACAGCTCTACTCTCGCTGTTTTAAACTGTGAAATTCCTGCTCTCCTCTCGCTGTTTTAAACAGTAAAAATCCAGCGCTCCTCTGGCTGTCTCAAAACTGTGAAAATCCCGGCTCCCCTCTGGCTGATTAAAACTGTGAAATTCCTGCTCTCCTCTCGCTGTTTTAAACAGTAAAAATCCAGCGCTCCTCTGGCTGTCTCAAAACTAGAAAATCCCGGCTCCCCTCTGGCTGATTAAAACTGTGAAAATCCTGCTCTCCTCTCGGTGTTTTAATCTGTGAAAATCCTGCTCTCCTCTCGGTGTTTTAATCTGTGAAAATCCTGCTTTCCTCTCGCTGTTTTAAACCGTGAAAATCCTGCTCTCCTCTCGGTGTTTTAATCAGTGAAAATCCTGCTTTCCTCTCGCTGTTTTAAATTGTGAAAATCCTGCTCTCCTCTGGCTCTTTTAAAATGTGAAAATCCTGGCTCACCTCTCGCTGTTTTAAACTGTGAAATTCAGGGTCAGCTCTCAGTCTTTTAAACTGTGAAAATCCGGCTCTCCTCTGGCTGTTTTAAACTGTGTAAATCCCAGCTCACCTCTCGCTGTTTTAAACTGTGAATATCGGGCTCTTCTCTGGCTCTTTTAAAATGTGAAAATCCCGGCTCTCCTCTCACTGTTTCAAACTGCGAAAATCCGGCTTTCCTCTCGCTGTTTTAAACTGTGAAAATCCAAATGTCTCTCGCGGTTTTAAACTGTGAAAATACTGCACACCTCTCGCTGTTTTATATTGTGAAAATCGTGCTCACCTCTCGCTGTTTTAACCTGTGAAAATGCTGCTCTCCTCTTGTTGTTTTAAATTTCGAAAATCCTGGCCATCATCTCGCTGTTTTCAACTGTGAAAATCGCAGCACTCCTCTCGCTGTTTTACACTGTGAAAATCCCGGCTCTCCTCTCGCTGTTTTAGACTGTGATAATCCGGCTCTCCTCTTGCTGATTTAAACTGTGAAATTCCTGCTTCCCTCTCGCTGCTTAAAACTGTGAAAATCCCGGCTCTCCTCTCGCTGTTTTAACCTGCGAAAATCCTGCTCTCCTCTCGCTGTTTTAAACTGTGAAAATCCTGCTCTCCTCTCGCTGTTTTAAACTGTGAATATCGGGCTCTCCTCTGGCTCTTTTAAAATGTGAAAATCCCAGCTCTCCTCTCGCTGTTTTAACCTGCAAAAATCCTGCATTCCTCTCGCTGTTTTAAACTGTGAAAATCCAGATGTGTCTCGCGGTTTTAAACTGTGAAAATACTGCACATCTCTCGCTGTTTTATATTGTGAAAATCGTGCTCTTCTCTCACAGATTAAACCTGTGAAAATCCTGCTCTCCTCTCGCTGTTTTGAAATGCGAAAATCCGGGCCAAAATCTCCCTGTTTTCAACTGTGAAAATCGCAGCACTCCTCTCGGTGTTTGAAACGGTAAAAATCACAGCTCTCTTCTCGTTGTTTTACACTGTGAAAATGCTGCTCTCCTCTCGCTGTTTTAAACTGTGAAAATCCCAGCTCTACTCTCGCTGTTTTAAACTGTGAAATTCCTGCTCTCCTCTCGCTGTTTTAAACAGTAAAAATCCAGCGCTCCTCTGGCTGTCTCAAAACTGTGAAAATCCCGGCTCCCCTCTGGCTGATTAAAACTGTGAAATTCCTGCTCTCCTCTCGCTGTTTTAAACAGTAAAAATCCAGCGCTCCTCTGGCTGTCTCAAAACTGTGAAAATCCCGGCTCCCCTCTGGCTGATTAAAACTGTGAAAATCCTGCTCTCCTCTCGGTGTTTTAATCTGTGAAAATCCTGCTTTCCTCTCGCTGTTTTAAATTGTGAAAATCCTGCTCTCCTCTGGCTCTTTTAAAATGTGAAAATCCCGGCTCACCTCTCGCTGTTTTAAACTGTGAAATTCAGGGTCAGCTCTCAATCTTTTAAACTGTGAAAATCCGGCTCTCCTCTGGCTGTTTTAAACTGTGTAAATCCCAGCTCACCTCTCGCTGTTTTAAACTGTGAAAATCCAAGCTCACCTCTCGCTGTTTTAAACTGTGAATATCGGGCTCTCCTCTGGCTCTTTTAAAATGTGAAAATCCCGGCTCTTCTCTCACTGTTTCAAACTGCGAAAATCCTGCTTCCCTCACGCTGTTTTAAAATGTGAAAATCCAGATGTCTCTCGCGGTTTTAAACTGTGAAAATACTGCACACCTCTCGCTGTTTTATATTGTGAAACTCGGGCTCTTCTCTCACAGATTTAACCTGTGAAAATCCTGCTCTCCTCTCGCTGTTTTAAACTGTGAAAATCCTGCTCTCCTCTGGCTGTTTTAAACTGTGAAAATACTGCTCTCCTCTCACTGTTTTAAAATGCGAAAATCAAGATGTCTCTCGCGGTTTTAAACTGTGAAAATACTGCACACCTCTCGCTGTTTTATATTGTGAAAATCGTGCTCACCTCTCGCTGTTTTAACCTGTGAAAATCCTGCTCTCCTCTTGCTGTTTTAAGTTGCGAAAATCCTGGCCAACATCTCCCTGTTTTCAACTGTGAAAATCGCAGCACTCCTCTCGGTGTTTGAAACGGTAAAAATCACAGCTCTCTTCTCGTTGTTTTACACTGTGAAAATCCCGGCTCTCCTCTCGCAGTTTTAGACTGTGCAAATCGTGTTCTCCTCTCGCTGTTTTAAACTGTGAAAATCCAGATGTCTCTCGCGGTTTTAAGCTGTGAAAATACTGCACACCTCTCGCTGTTTTATATTGTGAAAATCGTGCTCTTCTCTCGCAGATTTAACCTGTGAAAATCCTGCTCTTCTCTCGCTGTTTTCAACTGTGAAATTCCTGCTTCCCTCTCTCTGTTTAAAACTGTGAAAATCCCGGCTCTCCTCTAGCTGGTCTAACCTGCGAAAATCCTGCTTCCCTCTCGCTGTTTTAAACAGTGAAAATCCAGCTGTCTCTCGCGGTTTTAAACTGTGAAAATACTGCACACCTCTCGCTGTTTTATATTGTGAAAATCCTGCTCTCCTCTCACTGTTTTAAAGTGTGAAAGTCCCAGCTCTACTCTCGCTGTTTTAAACTGTGAAAATCCTGCTCCCCTCTCACTGTTTTAAACTGTGAAAATCCTGCTCACCTCTCGCTGTTTTAAACTGAGAAAATCCTGCTCACCTCTCACTGCTTTAAACTGTGAAAATCCTGCTCACTTCACGCTGTTTTAAATTGTGAAAATCCAGCTCTATTCTCGCTGTTTTAAACTGTAAAATTCCTGCTCTCCTCTCGCTGTTTTAAACTGTGAAAATCCTGTTCACCTCTCACTGTTTTAAACTGTGAAAATCCTGCTCACTTCACGCTGCTTTAAACGGTGAAAATCCAAGCTCTACTCTCGCTGTTTTAAACTGTGAAATTCCTGCTCTCCTCTCGCTGTTTTAAACAGTAAAAATCCAGCGCTCCTCTCGTTGTTTTAAACTGTGAAAATCCTGCTCTCCTCTCGGTGTTTTAAACTGTGAAAATCCTGCTCTCCTCTCGGTGTTTTAAACTGTGAAAAGCCTGCTTTCCTCTCACTGTTTTAAACTGTGAAAATCCTGCTTTCCTCTCGCTGTTTTAAACTATGAAAATCCTGCTCACTTCTCACAGATTTAAAGGGTGAAAATCCCAGCTCACCTCTCTCTGTTTTAAACTGTGAAATTCAGGGTCAGCTCTCAGTCTTTTAAACTGTGAAAATCCGGCTCTCCTCTGGCTGTTTTAAACTGTGTAAATCCCTGCTCACCTCTCGGTGTTTTAAACTGTGAAAATCCTGCTCTCCTCTGGCTCTTTTAAAATGTGAAAATCCCGGCTCTCCTCTCATTGTTTCAAACTGCGAAAATCCTGCTTCCCTCTCGCTGTTTAAAACTGTGAATATCCCGGCTCTCCTCTCGCTGTTTTAACCTGCGAAAATCCTGCTTCCCTCTCGCTGTTTTAAACTGTGAAAATCCAGATGTCTCTCGCGGTTTTAAACTGTGAAAATACTGCACACATCTCGCTGTTTTATATTGTGAAAAACGTGCTCTTCTCTCGCAGATTTAACCTGTGAAAATCCTGCTCTCCTCTCGGTGTTTTAAACCGTGAAAATCCTGCTCTCCTCTCGGTGTTTTAAACTGTGAAAATCCTGCTTTCCTCTCACTGTTTTAAACTGTGAAAATCCTGCTCACTTCTCACAGTTTTAAAGGGTGAAAATCCCAGCTCACCTCTCGCTGTTTTAAACTGTGAAATTCAGGGTCAGCTCTCAGTCTTTTAAACTGTGAAAATCCGGCTCTCCTCTGGCTGTTTTAAACTGTGTAAATCCCAGCTCACCTCTCGCTGTTTTAAACTGTGAAAATCCCAGCTCACCTCTCGGTGTTTTAAACTGTGAATATCGGGCTCTCCTCTGGCTCTTTTAAAATGTGAAAATCCCGGCTCTCCTCTCATTGTTTCAAACTGCGAAAATCCTGCTTCCCTCTCGCTGTTTTAAACTGTGAAAATCCAGATGTCTCTCGCGGTTTTAAACTGTGAAAATACTGCACACATCTCGCTGTTTTATATTGTGAAAAACATGCTCTTCTCTCGCAGATTTAACCTGTGAAATTCCTGCTGTCCTCTCGCTGTTTTAAAATGCGAAAATCCTGGCCAACAACTCCGTTTTCAACTGTGAAATTCCTGCTCTCCTCTCGCTGTTTTAAACAGTAAAAATCCAGCGCTCCTCTGGCTGTTTCAAAACTGTGAAAATCCCAGCTCCGCTCTCGCTGATTAAAACTGTGAAAATCTTGCACTCCTCTCGGTGTTTTAAATTGTGAAAATCCTGCTCTCCTCTCAGTGTTTTAAACTGTGAAAATCCTGCTTTCCTCTCGCTGTTTTAAACTGTGAAAATCCTGCTCACTTCACACAGTTTTAAAGTGTGAAAATCCCAGCTCTACTCTCGCTGTTTTAAACTGTGAAAATCCTGCTTTCCTCTCGCTGTTTTAAACTGTGAAAATCCTGCTCACTTCACACAGTTTTAAAGTGTGAAAATCCCAGCTCTACTCTCGCTGTTTTAAACTGAGAAAATCCTGCTCACCCATCACTGTTTTAAACTGTGAAAATCCTGCTCACTTTACGCTGTTTTAAACGGTGAAAATCACAGCTCTACTCTCGCTGTTTTAAACTGTGAAATTCCTGCTCTCCTCTCGCTGTTTTAAACAGTAAAAATCCAGCGCTCCTCTGGCTGTCTCAAAACTGTGAAAATCCCGGCTCCCCTCTGGCTGATTAAAACTGTGAAATTCCTGCTCTCCTCTCGCTGTTTTAAACAGTAAAAATCCAGCGCTCCTCTGGCTGTCTCAAAACTAGAAAATCCCGGCTCCCCTCTGGCTGATTAAAACTGTGAAAATCCTGCTCTCCTCTCGGTGTTTTAATCTGTGAAAATCCTGCTCTCCTCTCGGTGTTTTAATCTGTGAAAATCCTGCTTTCCTCTCGCTGTTTTAAACCGTGAAAATCCTGCTCTCCTCTCGGTGTTTTAAACTGTGAAAATCCTGCTCTCCTCTCGGTGTTTTAATCTGTGAAAATCCTGCTTTCCTCTCGCTGTTTTAAACCGTGAAAATCCTGCTCTCCTCTCGGTGTTTTAATCAGTGAAAATCCTGCTTTCCGCTCGCTGTTTTAAATTGTGAAAATCCTGCTCTCCTCTGGCTCTTTTAAAAAGTGAAAATCCCGGCTCACCTCTCGCTGTTTTAAACTGTGAAATTCAGGGTCAGCTCTCAGTCTTTTAAACTGTGAAAATCCGGCTCTCCTCTGGCTGTTTTAAACTGTGTAAATCCCAGCTCACCTCTCGCTGTTTTAAACTGTGAAAATCCCAGCTCACCTCTCGCTGTTTTAAACTGTGAATATCGGGCTCTTCTCTGGCTCTTTTAAAATGTGAAAATCCCGGCTCTCCTCTCACTGTTTCAAACTGCGAAAATCCGGCTTTCCTCTCGCTGTTTTAAACTGTGAAAATCCAGATGTCTCTCGCGGTTTTAAACTGTGAAAATACTGCACACCTCTCGCTGTTTTATATTGTGAAAATCGTGCTCACCTCTCGCTGTTTTAACCTGTGAAAATGCTGCTCTCCTCTTGTTGTTTTAAATTTCGAAAATCCTGGCCATCATCTCGCTGTTTTCAACTGTGAAAATCGCAGCACTCCTCTCGCTGTTTTACACTGTGAAAATCCCGGCTCTCCTCTCGCTGTTTTAGACTGTGATAATCCGGCTCTCCTCTTGCTGATTTAAACTGTGAAATTCCTGCTTCCCTCTCGCTGTTTAAAACTGTGAAAATCCCGGCTCTACTCTCGCTGTTTTAACCTGCGAAAATCCTGCTCTCCTCTCGCTGTTTTAAACTGTGAAAATCCTGCTCTCCTCTCGCTGTTTTAAACTGTGAATATCGGGCTCTCCTCTGGCTCTTTTAAAATGTGAAAATCCCAGCTCTCCTCTCGCTGTTTTAACCTGCAAAAATCCTGCATTCCTCTCGCTGTTTTAAACTGTGAAAATCCAGATGTGTCTCGCGGTTTTAAACTGTGAAAATACTGCACATCTCTCGCTGTTTTATATTGTGAAAATCGTGCTCTTCTCTCACAGATTAAACCTGTGAAAATCCTGCTCTCCTCTCGCTGTTTTAAAATGCGAAAATCCGGGCCAAAATCTCCCTGTTTTCAACTGTGAAAATCGCAGCACTCCTCTCGGTGTTTGAAACGGTAAAAATCACAGCTCTCTTCTCGTTGTTTTACACTGTGAAAATGCTGCTCTCCTCTCGCTGTTTTAAACTGTGAAAATCCCAGCTCTACTCTCGCTGTTTTAAACTGTGAAATTCCTGCTCTCCTCTCGCTGTTTTAAACACTAAAAATCCAGCGCTCCTCTGGCTGTCTCAAAACTGTGAAAATCCCGGCTCCCCTCTGGCTGATTAAAACTGTGAAATTCCTGCTCTCCTCTCGCTGTTTTAAACAGTAAAAATCCAGCGCTCCTCTGGCTGTCTCAAAACTGTGAAAATCCCGGCTCCCCTCTGGCTGATTAAAACTGTGAAACTCCTGCTCTCCTCTCGGTGTTTTAATCTGTGAAAATACTGCTTTCCTCTCGCTGTTTTAAACTGTGAAAATCCTGCTCTCCTCTCGGTGTTTTAATCTGTGAAAATCCTGCTTTCCTCTCGCTGTTTTAAACCGTGAAAATCCTGCTCTCCTCTCGGTTTTTTAATCAGTGAAAATCCTGCTTTCCTCTCGCTGTTTTAAATTGTGAAAATCCTGCTCTCCTCTGGCTCTTTTAAAATGTGAAAATCCCGGCTCACCTCTCGCTGTTTTAAACTGTGAAATTCAGGGTCAGCTCTCAATCTTTTAAACTGTGAAAATCCGGCTCTCCTCTGGCTGTTTTAAACTGTGTAAATCCCAGCTCACCTCTCGCTGTTTTAAACTGTGAAAATCCCAGCTCACCTCTCGCTGTTTTAAATTGTGAATATCGGGCTCTCCTCTGGCTCTTTTAAAATGTGAAAATCCCGGCTCTCCTCTCACTGTTTCAAACTGCGAAAATCCGGCTTTCCTCTCGCTGTTTTAAACTGTGAAAATCCAGATGTCTCTCGCGGTTTTAAACTGTGAAAATACTGCACACCTCTCGCTGTTTTATATTGTGAAAATCGTGCTCACCTCTCGCTGTTTTAAACTGTGAAAATCCTGCTCTCCTCTTGTTGTTTTAAATTTCAAAAATCCTGGCCATCATCTCGCTGTTTTCAACTGTGAAAGTCACAGCACTCCTCTCGCTGTTTGAAACGGTAAAAATCACAGCTCTCTTCTCGTTGTTTTACACTGTGAAAATCCCGGCTCTCCTCTCGCTGTTTTAGACTGTGATAATCCGGCTCTCCTCTCGCTGTTTTAAACTGTGAAATTCCTGCTTCCCTCTCGCTGTTTAAAACTGTGAAAATCCCGGCTCTCCTCTCGCTGTTTTAACCTGCGAAAATCCTGCTTCCCTCTCGCGGTTTTAAACTGTGAAAATCCTGCTCTCCTCTCGCTGTTTTAAACTGTGAATATCGGGCTCTCCTCTGGCTGTTTTAAAATGTGAAAATCCCAGCTCTCCTCTCGCTGTTTTAACCTGCAAAAATCCTGCATTCCTCTCGCTGTTTTAAACTGTGTAAATCCAGATGTGTCTCGCGGTTTTAAACTGTGAAAATACTGCACATCTCTCGCTGTGTTATATTGTGAAAATCGTGCTCTTCTCTCGCAGATTTAACCTGTGAAAATCCTGCTTGCCTCTCGCTGTTTTAAAATGCGAAAATCCTGGCCAACATCTCCCTGTTTTCAACTGTAAAAATCACAGCTCTCCTCTCGTTGTTTTACACTGTGAAAATCGTGCTCACCTCGCATAGTTTTAAAGTGTGAAAATCCGGCTCTCTGCTCGCTGTTTTAAACAGTGAAAATCCTGCTCCCCTCTGGCTGCTTCAATACTGTGAAAATCCCAGCTCACCTCTCGCTGTTTTAAACTGTGAAATTCCTGCTCTCCTCTCGCTGTTTTAAACTGTGAAATTCCTGCTCTCCACTCGCTGTTTTAAACTGTGAATATCTTGCTCTCCGCTCGCTATTTTAAACTGTGAAAATCCGGCCCTCTTGTGTTGTTTGAAATAGTGAAAACCCGGCTCACCTCTCGCTGTTTTAAAATGTGAAAACACTGCTCTCCTCTCGCTGTTTTAAAACTGTGAAATTCCTGCCCACCTCTCGCTGTTTTAAAATGTGAAAACCCTGCCTTCCTCTCGCTGTTTTAAACTGTGAAAACCCTGCTCTCCTCTCACTCTTTTAAAGTGTGAAAAACCTGCTCACCTCTCGTGTTTTAAACTGTGAAATTCCTCCTCTACTCTCGCTGTTTTAAACTGTGAAAACCCTGCTCTCCTCTCGCTGTTTTAAACTGAGAAAATCCTGCTCACCTCTCGCTGTTTCAAACTGAGAAAATCCTGCTCACCTCTCACTTCTTTAAACTGTGAAAATCCTGCTCACTTCACGCTGTTTTAAATTGTGAAAATCCAGCTCTACTCTCGCTGTTTTAAACTGTGAAAATCCAGTTCACCTCTCACTGCTTTAAACTGTGAAAATCCTGCTCACTTCACGCTGCTTTAAACGGTGAAAATCCCAGCTCTACTCTCGCTGTTTTAAACTGTGAAATTCCTGCTCTCCTCTCGCTGTTTGAAACAGTAAAAATCCAGCGCTCCTCTCGTTGTTTTAAACTGTGAAAATCCTGCTCTCCTCTCGGTGTTTTAAACTGTGAAAATCCTGCTCTCCTCTCGGTGTTTTAAACTGTGAAAAACCTGCTCACCTCTCGTGTTTTAAACTGTGAAATTCCTCCTCTACTCTCGCTTTTTTAAACTATGAAAACCCTGCTCTCCACTCTCTGTTTTAAACTGTTGAAAAACTGCTCAACTCTCGTTGTTTTAAACTGTGATAACCCTGCTCTCCTCTCGCTGTTTTAAACTGTGAAATTCCTGCTCTCCTCTCGCTGTTTTAAACAGTGAAAACCCTGCTCCCCTCTCGCTGTTTTAATCTGTGAAAATCGTGCTGTCCTCTCGCTTTTTTAAACAGTGAATAGCCGACTATCTTCTCGCTGTTTAAAACTCAGAAAATCCGGCACTCCTCTCGCTGTTTAAAGCTCTGATAATCCTGGGTCTCCTTTCACTGTTTTAAACTGTGAATCCCCAGCTGTCCTCTCGCTGTTTTAAACTGTGAAAACCCTGCACTCCTCTCGCTGTTTTAAACTGTGAAAACCCAGCTCTCCTATCGCTGTTTTAAACTGTGAAATTCCTGCTCTCCTCTCGCTGTTTTAAGCTTTGAAATTCCTGCTCTGCTCTCGCTGTTTTAATCGGTGAAAATCCTTGCTCACCTCTCGTTGTTTAAAACTGAGAGAACCCTGCTACCATCTCGCTGTTTTAAACTGTTTAAATCCTTCTCACCACTCATTGTTTTAAACTGTGAAATCCCTGCTCTCCTCTCGCTCTTTTAAACTGTGAAAACCCTGCTCTCCTCTCGCTGTTTAAAACTCTGAAACTCCTGCTCTCATCTCGCTGTTTTAATCTATGAAAAACCAGCTCTCCTCTCGATGTTTTAAACTGTGAAATTCCTGCTCTCCTCTCGCTGATTTAAACTGTGAAAACCCTGCTCTCCTCTGGCTGTTTTAAACTGTGAATTTCCTGCTCTCCTCTCGCTGTTTTAAACTGTGAAAATCCGGCCCTCTTGTGTTGTTTGAAATAGTGAAAACCCGGCTCACCTCTCGCTGTTTTAAAATGTGAAAACACTGCTCTCCTCTCGCTGTTTTAAAACTGTGAAATTCCTGCTCTCCTCTCGCTGTATTAAACTGTGAAATTCCTGCTCACCTCTCTCTGTTTTAAAATGTGAAAACCCTGCCATCCTCTCGCTGTTTTAAACTGTGAAAACCCTGCTCTCCTCTCACTGTATTGAACTGTGAAAAACCTGCTCACCTCTTGTGTTTTAAACTGTGAAATTCCTCCTCTACTCTCGCTGTTTTAAACTGTGAAAACCCTGCACTCCTCTCGCTGTTTTAAACTGTGAAATTCCTGCTCTCCTCTCGCTGTTTTAAACTGTGAAATTCCTGATCTCCACTCGCTGTTTTAAACTGTGAATATCCTGCTCTCCGCTCGCTATTTTAAACTGTGAAAATCCGGCCCTCTTGTGTTGTTTGAAATAGTGAAAACCCGGCTCACCTCTCGCTGTTTTAAAATGTGAAAACACTGCTCTACTCTCGCTGTTTTAAACTGTGAAAATCCAGCTCTACTCTCGCTGTTTTAAACTGTAAAATTCCTGCTCTCCTCTCGCTGTTTTAAACTGTGAAAATCCTGTTCACCTCTCACTGCTTTAAACTGTGAAAATCCTGCTCACTTCATGCTGCTTTAAACGGTGAAAATACCAGCTCTACTCTCGCTGTTTTAAACTGTGAAATTCCTGCTCTCCTCTCGCTGTTTTAAACAGTAAAAATCCAGCGCTCCTCTCGTTGTTTTAAACTGTGAAAATCCTGCTCTCCTCTCGGTGTTTTAAACTGTGAAAATCCTGCTCTCCTCTCGGTGTTTTAAACTGTGAAAAACCTGCTCACCTCTCGTGTTTCAAACTATGAAATTCCTCCTCTACTCTCGCTGTTTTAAACTATGAAAACCCTGCTCTCCTCTCGCTGTTTTAAACTGTGAAAAAACTGCTCAACTCTCTCTGTTTTAAACTGTGAAAAAACTGCTCAACTCTCGTTGTTTTAAACTGTGATAACCCTGCTCTCCTCTCGCTGTTTTAAACTGTGAAATTCCTGCTCTCCTCTCGCTGTTTTAAACTGTGAAAACCCTGCTCCCCTCTCGCTGTTTTAATCTGTGAAAATCGTGCTGTCCTCTCGCTTTTTTAAACAGTGAATAGCCGACTATCTTCTCGCTGTTTAAAAGTCAGAAAATCCGGCACTCCTCTCGCTGTTTAAAGCTCTGATAATCCTGGGTCTCCTTTCGCTGTTTTAAACTGTGAATCCCCAGCTGTCCTCTCGCTGTTTTAAACTGTGAAAACCCTGCACTCCTCTCGCTGTTTTAAACTGTGAAAACCCAGCTCTCCTATCGCTGTTTTAAACTGTGAAATTCCTGCTCTCCTCTCGCTGTTTTAATCTTTGAAATTCCTGCACTGCTCTCGCTGTTTTAATCTGTGAAAATCCTGGCTCACCTCTCGTTGTTTAAAACTGAGAGAACCCTGCTACCATCTCGCTGTTTTAAACTGTTTAAATCCTTCTCACCACTCATTGTTTTAAACTGTGAAATCCCTGCTCTCCTCTCGCTGTTTTAAACTGTGAAAACCCTGCTCTCCTCTCGCTGTTTAAAACTCTGAAACTCCTGCTCTCCTCTCGCTGTTTTAATCTATGAAAAACCTGCTCTCCTCTCGATGTTTTAAACTGTGAAATTCCTGCTCTCCTCTCGCTGTTTTAAACTGTGAAAACCCTGCTCTCCTCTGGCTGTTTTAAACTGTGAATATCCTGCTCTCCGCTCGCTATTTTAAACTGTGAAAATCCGGCCCTCTTGTGTTGTTTGAAATAGTGAAAACCCGGCTCACCTCTCGCTGTTTTAAAATGTGAAAACACTGCTCTCCTCTCGCTGTTTTAAAACTGTGAAATTCCTGCTCTCCTCTCGCTGTTTTAAACTGTGAAATTCCTGCTCACCTCTCGCTGTTTTAAAATGTGAAAACCCTGCCTTCCTCTCGCTGTTTTAAACTGTGAAAACCCTGCTCTCCTCTCACTGTTTTGAACTGTGAAAAACCTGCTCACCTCTTGTGTTTTAAACTGTGAAATTCCTCCTCTACTCTCGCTGTTTTAAACTGTGAAAACCCTGCTCTCCTCTCGCTGTTTTAAACTGTGAAATTCCTGCTCTCCTCTCGCTGTTTTAAACTCTGAAAATCATGCTGTCCTCTCGCTGTTTTAAACTCAGAAAATCCGGCACTCCTCTCGCTGTTTAAAACTCTGATAATCCTGGGTCTCCTCTCGCTGTTTTAAACTGTGAAAAACCTGCTCTCCTCTCGCTGTTTAAAACTGTGAAATCCCTGCTCACTTCTTGCTGTTTTAAACTGTGAAAAACATGCTCTCCTCTCGCTGTTTTAAACTGTGAAAAACCTGCTCACCTCTTTCTGTTTTAAACTGTGAAAACCCTGTTCTCCACTCTCTGTTTTAAAATGAGAAAAATCTGCTCACCTCTCGTTGTTTTAAACTGTGAAATTCCTGCTCTCCTCTCGTTGTTTTAAACTGTGATAACCCTGCTCTCCTCTCGCTGTTTTAAACTGTGAAATTCCTGCTCTCCTCTCGCTGTTTTAAACTGTGAAAACCCTGCTCCCCTCTCGCTGTTTTAATCTGTGAAAATCGTGCTGTCCTCTCGCTTTTTTAAACAGTGAATAGCCGACTATCTTCTCGCTGTTTAAAAGTCAGAAAATCCGGCACTCCTCTCGCTGTTTAAAGCTCTGATAATCCTGGGTCTCCTTTCGCTGTTTTAAACTGTGAATCCCCAGCTGTCCTCTCGCTGTTTTAAACTGTGAAAACCCTGCACTCCTCTCGCTGTTTTAAACTGTGAAAACCCAGCTCTCCTATCACTGTTTTAAACTGTGAAATTCCTGCTCTCCTCTCGCTGTTTTAAGCTTTGAAATTCCTGCACTGCTCTCGCTGTTTTAATCTGTGAAAATCCTGGCTCACCTCTCGTTGTTTAAAACTGAGAGAACCCTGCTACCATCTCGCTGTTTTAAACTGTTTAAATCCTTCTCACCACTCATTGTTTTAAACTGTGAAATCCCTGCTCTCCTCTCGCTGTTTTAAACTGTGAAATCCCTGCTCTCCTCTCGCTGTTTTAAACTGTGAAAACCCTGCTCTCCTCTCGCTGTTTAAAACTCTGAAACTGCTGCTCTCCTCTCGCTGTTTTAAACAGTGAAAATCCTGCTCTCCTCTCGCTGTTTTAAACTGTGAATATCCTGCTCTCCGCTCGCTATTTTAAACTGTGAAAATCCGGCCCTCTTGTGTTGTTTGAAATAGTGAAAACCCGGCTCACCTCTCGCTGTTTTAAAATGTGAAAACACTGCTCTCCTCTCGCTGTTTTAATCTATGAAAAACCTGCTCACCTCTCGATGTTTTAAACTGTGAAATTCCTGCTCTCCTCACGCTGTTTTAAACTGTGAAAACCCTGCTCTCCTCTGGCTGTTTTAAACTGTGAATATCCTGCTCTCCGCTCGCTATTTTAAACTGTGAAAATCCGGCCCGCTTGTGTTGTTTGAAATAGTGAAAACTCGGCCCACCTCTCGCTGTTTTAAAATGTGAAAAAACACTGCTCTCCTTTCGCTGTTTTAAAACTGTGAAATTCCTGCTCTCCTCTCGCTGTTTTAAACTGTGAAATTCCTGCTCACCTCTCGCTGTTTTAAAATGTGAAAACCCTGCCTTCCTCTCGCTGTTTTAAACTGTGAAAGCGCTGCTCTCCTCTCACTGTTTTGAACTGTGAAAAACCTGCTCACCTCTTGTGTTTTAAACTGTGAAATTCCTCCTCTACTCTCGCTGTTTTAAACTGTGAAAACCCTGCTCTCCTCTCGCTGTTTTAAACTGTGAAATTCCTGCTCTCCTCTCGCTGTTTTAAACAGTGAAAATCCTGCTCTCCTCTCGCTGTTTTAAACTGTGAATATCCTGCTCTCCGCTCGCTATTTTAAACTGTGAAAATCCGGCCCTCTTGTGTTGTTTGAAATAGTGAAAACCCGGCTCACCTCTCGCTGTTTTAAAATGTGAAAACACTGCTCTCCTCTCGCTGTTTTAAACTGTGAAATTCCTGCTCACCTCTCGCTGTTTTAAAATGTGAAAACCCTGCCTTCCTCTCGCTGTTTTAAACTGTGAAAACCCTGCTCTCCTCTCACTGTTTTAAAGTGTGAAAAACCTGCTCACCTCTCGTGTTTTAAACTGTGAAATTCCTCCTCTACTCTCGCTGATTTAAACTGTGAAAACCCTGCTCTCCTCTCGCTGTTTTAAACTGTGAAAATCCTGCTCACCTCTCGCTGTTTTAAACTGAGAAAATCCTGTTCACCTCTCACTGCTTTAAACTGTGAAAATCCTGCTCACTTCACGCTGTTTTAAATTGTGAAAATCCAGCTCTACTCTCGCTGTTTTAAACTGTAAAATTCCTGCTCTCCTCTCGCTGTTTTAAACTGTGAAAATCCTGTTCACCTCTCACTGCTTTAAACTGTGAAAATCCTGCTCACTTCATGCTGCTTTAAACGGTGAAAATCCCAGCTCTACTCTCGCTGTTTTAAACTGTGAAATTCCTGCTCTCCTCTCGCTGTTTTAAACAGTAAAAATCCAGCGCTGCTCTCGTTGTTTTAAACTGTGAAAATCCTGCTCTCCTCTCGGTGTTTTAAACTGTGAAAATCCTGCTCTCCTCTCGGTGTTTTAAACTGTGAAAAACCTGCTCACCTCTCGTGTTTTAAACTGTGAAATTCCTCCTCTACTCTCGCTGTTTTAAACTATGAAAACCCTGCTCTCCTCTCGCTGTTTTAAACTGTGAAAAAACTGCTCAACTCTCTCTGTTTTAAACTGTGAAAAAACTGCTCAACTCTCGTTGTTTTAAACTGTGATAACCCTGCTCTCCTCTCGCTGTTTTAAACTGTGAAATTCCTGCTCTCCTCTCGCTGTTTTAAACTGTGAAATCCCTGCTCCCCTCTCGCTGTTTTAATCTGTGAAAATCGTGCTGTCCTCTCGCTTTTTTAAACAGTGAATAGCCGACTATCTTCTCGCTGTTTAAAACTCAGAAAATCCGGCACTCCTCTCACTGTTTAAAGCTCTGATAATCCTGGGTCTCTTTCGCTGTTTTAAACTGTGAATCCCCAGCTGTCCTCTCGCTGTTTTAAACTGTGAAAACCCTGCACTCCTCTCGCTGTTTTAAACTGTGAAAACCCAGATCTCCTATCGCTGTTTTAAACTGTGAAATTCCTGCTCTCCTCTCGCTGTTTTAAGCTTTGAAATTCCTGCACTGCTCTCGCTGTTTTAATCTGAGAAAATCCTGGCTCACCTCTCGTTGTTTAAAACTGAGAGAACCCTGCTACCATCTCACTGTTTTAAACTGTTTAAATCCTTCTCACCACTCATTGTTTTAAACTGTGAAATCCCTGCTCTCCTCTCGCTGTTTTAAACTGTGAAAACCCTGCTCTCCTCTCGCTGTTTAAAACTCTGAAACTCCTGCTCTCATCTCGCTGTTTTAATCTATGAAAAACCTGCTCTCCTTTCGATGTTTTAAACTGTGAAATTCCTGCTCTCCTCTCGCTGTTTTAAACTGTGAAAACCCTGCTCTCCTCTGGCTGTTTTAAACTGTGAATATCCTGCTCTCCGCTCGCTATTTTAAACTGTGAAAATCCGGCCCTCTTGTGTTGTTTGAAATAGTGAAAACCCGGCTCACCTCTCGCTGTTTTAAAATGTGAAAACACTGCTCTCCTCTCGCTGTTTTAAAACTGTGAAATTCCTGCTCTCCTCTCGCTGTTTTAAACTGTGAAATTCCTGCTCACCTCTCGCTGTTTTAAAATGTGAAAACCCTGCCTTCCTCTCGCTGTTTTAAACTGTGAAAACCCTGCTCTCCTCTCACTGTTTTGAACTGTGAAAAACCTGCTCACCTCTTGTGTTTTAAACTGTGAAATTCCTCCTCTACTCTCGCTGTTTTAAACTGTGAAAACCCTGCTCTCCTCTCGCTGTTTTAAACTGTGAAATTCCTGCTCTCCTCTCGCTGTTTTAAACTCTGAAAATCATGCTGTCCTCTCGCTGTTTTAAACTCAGAAAATCCGGCACTCCTCTCGCTGTTTAAAACTCTGATAATCCTGGGTCTCCTCTCGCTGTTTTAAACTGTGAAAAACCTGCTCTCCTCTCGCTATTTAAAACTGTGAAATCCCTGCTCACTTCTTGCTGTTTTAAACTGTGAAAAACATGCTCTCCTCTCGCTGTTTTAAACTGTGAAAAACCTGCTCACCTCTTTCTGTTTTAAACTGTGAAAACCCTGTTCTCCTCTCTCTGTTTTAAACTGAGAAAAATCTGCTCACCTCTCGTTGTTTTAAACTGTGAAATTCCTGCTCTCCTCTCGCTGTTTTAAACTGTGAAAACCCTGCTCTGCACTCGCTGTTTTAAACTGAGAAAACCCTGCTCTCCTCTCGCTGCTTAAAAGGTGAAAACCCTGATCTCCTCTCGCTGTTTTAAACTGTGAAAACCCTGCTCAACTCTCTCTGCTTTAAACTGTGAAAAAACTGCTCAACTCTCGTTGTTTTAAACTGTGATAACCCTGCTCTCCTCTCGCTGTTTTAAACTGTGAAAACCCTGTTTTCATCTCTCTGTTTTAAACTGTGAAAAACCTGCTCACCTCTCGTTGTTTTAAACTGTGAAATTCCATCTCTCCTCTTGCTGTTTTAAAATGTGAAAACGCTGCTCTCGTCTCACTGTTTTAAACTGTGAAATTCCTGCTCTCCTCTCGCTATTTTAAACTGTGAAAACACTGCTCTCCTCTCGCTGTTTGAAACTGTGAAAAACCAGTTCTCCTCTCGCTATTTTAAACTGTGAAAACACTGCTCTCCTCTCGCTGTTTGAAACTGTGAAAAACCAGTTCTCCTCTCGCTATTTTAAACTGTGAAAACACTGCTCTCCTCTCGCTGTTTTAAACTGTGAAAAACCAGTTCTCCTCTCAGTATTTTAAACTGTGAAAACACTGCTCTCCTCTCGCTGTTTTAAACTGTGAAAAACCTGCTCACCGCTCGTTGATTTAAATTGTGAAAACCCTGCTCTCCTCTCACTGTTTTAAACTGTGAAATTCCTGCTCTCCTCTCGCTGTTTTAAACTGTGAAATTCCTGCTCTCCTCTCGCTGTTTTAAACTGTGAAATTCCTGCTCTCCTCTCACTGTTTTAAACTGTGAATATCCTGCTCTCCGCTTGCTATTTTAAACTGTGAAAATCCGGCCCTCTTGTGTTGTTTGAAATAGTGAAAACCCGGCACACCTCTCGCTGTTTTAAAATGTGAAAACACTGCTCTCCTCTCGCTGTTTTAAACTGTGAAATTCCTGCTCACCTCTCGCTGTTTTAAAATGTGAAAACCCTGCCTTCCTCTCGCTGTTTAAAACTGTGAAAACCCTGCTCTCCTCTCACTGTTTTAAAGTGTGAAAAATCTGCTCACCTCTCGTGTTTTAAACTGTGAAATTCCTCCTCTACTCTCGCTGTTTTCAAATGTGAAAACCCTGCTCTCCTCTCGCTGTTTTAAACTGTGAAAATCCTGCTCACCTCTCGCTGTTTTAAACTGAGAAAATCTTGCTCACCTCTCACTGCTTTAAACTGTGAAAATCCTGCTCACTTCACGCTGTTTTAAATTGTGAAAATCCAGCTCTACTCTCGCTGTTTTAAACTGTAAAATTCCTGCTCTCCTCTCGCTGTTTTAAACTGTGAAAATCCTGTTCACCTCTCACTGCTTTAAACTGTGAAAATCCAGCTCACTTCATGCTGCTTTAAACGGTGAAAATCCCAGCTCTACTCTCGCTGTTTTAAACTGTGAAAATCCTGCTCTCCTCTCGGTGTTTTAAACTGTGAAAATCCTGCTCTCCTCTCGGTGTTTTAAACTGTGAAAATCCTGCTCTCCTCTCGGTGTTTTAAACTGTGAAATTCCTGCACTCCTCTCGCTGTTTTAAACTGTGAAAATCCTGCTCTCCTCTCACTGTTTTAAACTGTGAAAAAACTGCTCAACTCTCATTGTTTTAAACTGTGATAACCCTGCTCTCCTCTCGCTGTTTTAAACTGTGAAATTCCTGCTCTCCTCTCGCTGTTTTAAACTGTGAAAACCCTGCTCCCCTCTCGCTGTTTTAATCTGTGAAAATCGTGCTGTCCTCTCGCTTTTTTAAATAGTGAATAGCCGACTATCTTCTCGCTGTTTAAAACTCAGAAAATCCGGCACTCCTCTCGCTGTTTTAAACTGTGAAAACCCTGCTCTCCTCTGGCTGTTTTAAACTGTGAAATTCCTGCTCTCCTCTCGCTGTTATAAGCTGTGAAAATCCAGCTCTCCTCTCGCTGTTTTAAACTAAAAAAATCCTGCTCTACGCCCGCTATTTTAAACTGTGAAAATTCCGGCCCTCTTGTGTTGTTTGAAACAGTGAAAACCCGGCTCTCCTCTCGCTGTTTTAAACTGTGAAATTCCTGCTCACCTCTCGCTGTTTTAAACTGTGAATATCCTGCTCTCCGCTCGCTATTTTAAACTGTGAAAATCCGGCCCTCTTGTGTTGTTTGAAATAGTGAAAACCCGGCTCACCTCTCGCTGTTTTAAAATGTGAAAACACTGCTCTCCTCTCGCAGTTTTAAAACTGTGAAATTCCTGCTCTCCTCTCGCTGTTTTAAACTGTGAAATTCCTGCTCACCTCTCGCTGTTTTAAAAGGTGAAAACCCTGCCTTCCTCTCGCTGTTTTAAACTGTGAAAACCCTACTCTCCTCTCACTGTTTTGAACTGTGAAAAACCTGCTCACCTCTTGTGTTTTAAACTGTGAAATTCCTCCTCTACTCTCGCTGTTTTAAACTGTGAAAACCCTGCTCTCCTCTCGCTGTTTTAAACTGTGAAATTCCTGCTCTCCTCTCGCTGTTTTAAACTCTGAAAATCATGCTGTCCTCTCGCTGTTTTAAACTCAGAAAATCCGGCACTCCTCTCGCTGTTTAAAACTCTGATAATCCTGGGTCTCCTCTCGCTGTTTTAAACTGTGAAAAACCTGCTCTCCTCTCGCTGTTTAAAACTGTGAAATCCCTGCTCACTTCTTGCTGTTTTAAACTGTGAAAAACATGCTCTCCTCTCGCTGTTTTAAACTGTGAAAACCCTGCTCACCTCTTTCTGTTTTAAACTGTGAAAACCCTGTTCTCCTCTCTCTGTTTTAAACTGAGAAAAATCTGCTCACCTCTCGTTGTTTTAAACTGTGAAATTCCTGCTCTCCTCTCGCTGTTTTAAACTGTGAAAACCCTGCTCTCCACTCGCTGTTTTAAACTGAGTAAACCCTGCTCTCCTCTCGCTGTTTTAAAAGGTGACAACCCTGCTCTCCTCTCGCTGTTTTATACTGTGAAAACCCTGCTCTCCTCTCGCTGTTTTAACCTGTGAAATTCCTGCTCTCCTCTCGCTGTTTTAAACTGTGAAAATCGTGCTGTTCTCTCGCTGTTTTAAACTGTGAAAAACCTGCTCTCCTCTCGCTGTTTTAAACTGTGAAATTCCTGCTCTCCTTTTGCTGTTTTAAACTGAGAAAATCCTGCTCACCTCTCACTGCTTTAAACTGTGAAAATCCTGCTCACTTCACGCTGTTTTAAATTGTGAAAATCCAGCTCTACTCTCGCTGTTTTAAACTGTAAAATTCCTGCTCTCCTCTCGGTGTTTTAAACTGTGAAAATCCTGCTCTCCTCTCGGTGTTTTAAACTGTGAAAAACCTGCTCACCTCTCGTGTTTTAAACTGTGAAATTCCTGCACTCCTCTCGCTGTTTTAAACTGTGAAAATCCTGCTCTCCTCTCACTGTTTTAAACTGTGAAAAAACTGCTCAACTCTCATTGTTTTAAACTGTGATAACCCTGCTCTCCTCTCGCTGTTTTAAACTGTGAAATTCCTGCTCTCCTCTCGCTGTTTTAAACTGTGAAAACCCTGCTCCCCTCTCGCTGTTTTAATCTGTGAAAATCGTGCTGTCCTCTCGCTTTTTTAAATAGTGAATAGCCGACTATCTTCTCGCTGTTTAAAACTCAGAAAATCCGGCACTCCTCTCGCTGTTTTAAACTGTGAAAACCCTGCTCTCCTCTGGCTGTTTTAAACTGTGAAATTCCTGCTCTCCTCTCGCTGTTATAAGCTGTGAAAATCCAGCTCTCCTCTCGCTGTTTTAAACTAAAAAAATCCTGCTCTACGCCCGCTATTTTAAACTGTGAAAATTCCGGCCCTCTTGTGTTGTTTGAAACAGTGAAAACCCGGCTCTCCTCTCGCTGTTTTAAACTGTGAAATTCCTGCTCACCTCTCGCTGTTTTAAACTGTGAATATCCTGCTCTCCGCTCGCTATTTTAAACTGTGAAAATCCGGCCCTCTTGTGTTGTTTGAAATAGTGAAAACCCGGCTCACCTCTCGCTGTTTTAAAATGTGAAAACACTGCTCTCCTCTCGCTGTTTTAAAACTGTGAAATTCCTGCTCTCCTCTCGCTGTTTTAAACTGTGAAATTCCTGCTCACCTCTCGCTGTTTTAAAATGTGAAAACCCTGCCTTCCTCTCGCTGTTTTAAACTGTGAAAACCCTACTCTCCTCTCACTGTTTTGAACTGTGAAAAACCTGCTCACCTCTTGTGTTTTAAACTGTGAAATTCCTCCTCTACTCTCGCTGTTTTAAACTGTGAAAACCCTGCTCTCCTCTCGCTGTTTTAAACTGTGAAATTCCTGCTCTCCTCTCGCTGTTTTAAACTCTGAAAATCATGCTGTCCTCTCGCTGTTTTAAACTCAGAAAATCCGGCACTCCTCTCGCTGTTTAAAACTCTGATAATCCTGGGTCTCCTCTCGCTGTTTTAAACTGTGAAAAACCTGCTCTCCTCTCGCTGTTTAAAACTGTGAAATCCCTGCTCACTTCTTGCTGTTTTAAACTGTGAAAAACATGCTCTCCTCTCGCTGTTTTAAACTGTGAAAACCCTGCTCACCTCTTTCTGTTTTAAACTGTGAAAACCCTGTTCTCCTCTCTCTGTTTTAAACTGAGAAAAATCTGCTCACCTCTCGTTGTTTTAAACTGTGAAATTCCTGCTCTCCTCTCGCTGTTTTAAACTGTGAAAACCCTGCTCTCCACTCGCTGTTTTAAACTGAGTAAACCCTGCTCTCCTCTCGCTGTTTTAAAAGGTGACAACCCTGCTCTCCTCTCGCTGTTTTATACTGTGAAAACCCTGCTCTCCTCTCGCTGTTTTAACCTGTGAAATTCCTGCTCTCCTCTCGCTGTTTTAAACTGTGAAAATCGTGCTGTTCTCTCGCTGTTTTAAACTGTGAAAAACCTGCTCTCCTCTCGCTGTTTTAAACTGTGAAATTCCTGCTCTCCTTTTGCTGTTTTAAACTGTGAAATTCCTGCTCTCCTCTCGCTGTTTTAAATTGTGAAATTCCTGCTCTCCTCTCGCTGTTTTAAACTGTGAAATTCCTGCTCTCCTCTTGCTGTTTTAAACTGTGAAATTCCTGCTCTCCTCTCGCTGTTTTGAACTGTGAAATTCCATCTCTCCTCTCGCTGTTTTATACTTTGAAAACCCTGCACTCTTCTCGCTGTTTTAAACTGTGAAATTCCTGCTCTCCTCTCGCTGTTTTAAACTGTGAAAATCCTGCTCTACTCTCGCTGTTTTAAACTGTGAAAACCCTGTTTTCATCTCTCTGTTTTAAACTGTGAAAAACCTGCTCACCTCTCGTTGTTTTAAACTGTGATAACCCTGCTCTCCTCTCGCTGTTTTAAACTGTGAAATTCCTGCTCTCCTCTCGCTGTTTTAAACTGTGAAAAAACTGCTCACCGCTCATTGATTTAAATTGTGTAAACCCTTCTCTCCTCTCGCTGTTTTAAACTGTGAAATTCCTGCACTCCTCTCGCTGTTTTAAACTGTGAAATTCCTGCTCTCCACTCGCTGTTTTAAACTGTGAAAACCCTTCTGTCCTCTAGCTGTTTTAAACTGTGAAATTCCTGCTTCCTCTCGCTGTTTTAAAGTGTGAAAACCCTGCTCTCCTCCCGCTGTTTTAAACTGTGAAAAACCTGTTCTCCTCTCGCTGTTTTAAACTGTGAAAAACCTGCTCTCCTTTTGCTGTTTTAAACTGTGAAAACCCTGCTCTCCTCTCGCTGTTTTAAACTGTGAAAAACCTGTTCTCCTCTCGCTGTTTTAAACATTGAAAACCCTGCTCTCCTCTCGCTGTTATAAACTGTGAAAAGCCTGTTCTCCACTCGCTGTTTTAAACTGTGAAAACCCTGCTCTCCTCTCGCTGTTTTAAACTGTGAAAAACCTGCTCTCCTCTTGCTGTTTTAAACTGTGAAAATCGTGCTGTTCTCTCGCTGTTTTAAACTGTGAAAAACCTGCTCTCCTCTCGCTGTTTTAAACTGTGAAATTCCTTCTCTCCTCTCGCTGTTTTAAACTGTGAAATTCCTGCTCTCCTCTCGCTGTTTTAAACTGTGAAATTCCTGCTCTCCTCTCGCTGTTTTAAACTGTGAAATTCCTGCTCTCCTCTCGCTGTTTTAAAGTGTGAAATTCCTGCTCTCCTCTCGCTGTTTTAAACTGTGAAATAACATCTCTCCTCTCGCTGTTTTATACTTTGAAAACCCTGCACTCTTCTCGCTGTTTTAAACTGTGAAATTCCTGCTCTCCTCTCGCTGTTTTAAACTGTGAAAATCCTGCTCTCCTCTCGCTGTTTTAAACTGTGAAAATCCTGTTCTCATCTCTCTGTTTTAAAATGTGAAAAACCTGCTCACCTCTCGTTGTTTTAAACTGTGATAACCCTGCTCTCCTCTCGCTGTTTTAAACTGTGAAATTCCAGCTCTCCTCTTGCTGTTTTAAAATGTGAAAACGCTGCTCTTGTCTCACTGTTTTAAACTGTGAAATTCCTGCTCTCCTCTCGCTATTTTAAACTGTGAAAACCCTGCTCTCCTCTCTCTGTTTTAAACTGAGAAAAATCTGCTCACCTCTCGTTGTTTTAAACTGTGAAATTCCTGCTCTCCTCTCGCTGTTTTAAACTGTGAAAACCCTGCTCTCCACTCGCTGTTTTAAACTGAGTAAACCCTGCTCTCCTCTCGCTGTTTTAAAAGGTGAAAACCCTGCTCTCCTCTCGCTGTTTTGAACTGTGAAAACCCTGCTCTCCTCTCGCTGTTTTAACCTGTGAAATTCCTGCTCTCCTCTCGCTGTTTTAAACTGTGAAAATCGTGCTGTTCTCTCGCTGTTTTAAACTGTGAAAAACCTGCTCTCCTCTCGCTGTTTTAAACTGTGAAATTCCTGCTCTCCTCTTGCTGTTTTAAACTGTGAAATTCCTGCTCTCTTCTCGCTGTTTTAAATTGTGAAATTCCTGCTCTCCTCTTGCTGTTTTAAACTGTGAAATTCCTGCTCTCCTCTCGCTGTTTTAAACTGTGAAATTCCATCTCTCCTCTCGCTGTTTTATACTTTGAAAACCCTGCACTCTTCTCGCTGTTTTAAACTGTGAAATTCCTGCTCTCCTCTCGCTGTTTTAAACTGTGAAAATCCTGCTCTACTCTCGCTGTTTAAAACTGTGAAAACCCTGCTCTCCTCTCACTGTTTTAAAGTGTGAAAAATCTGCTCACCTCTCGTGTTTTAAACTGTGAAATTCCTCCTCTACTCTCGCTGTTTTAAACTGTGAAAACCCTGCTCTCCTCTCGCTGTTTTAAACTGTGAAAATCCTGCTCACCTCTCGCTGTTTTAAACTGAGAAAATCCTGCTCACCTCTCACTGCTTTAAACTGTGAAAATCCTGCTCACTTCACGCTGTTTTAAATTGTGAAAATCCAGCTCTACTCTCGCTGTTTTAAACTGTAAAATTCCTGCTCTCCTCTCGCTGTTTTAAACTGTGAAAATCCTGTTCACCTCTCACTGCTTTAAACTGTGAAAATCCAGCTCACTTCATGCTGCTTTAAACGGTGAAAATCCCAGCTCTACTCTCGCTGTTTTAAACTGTGAAAATCCTGCTCTCCTCTCGGTGTTTTAAACTGTGAAAATCCTGCTCTCCTCTCGGTGTTTTAAACTGTGAAAAACCTGCTCACCTCTCGTGTTTTAAACTGTGAAATTCCTGCACTCCTCTCGCTGTTTTAAACTGTGAAAATCCTGCTCTCCTCTCACTGTTTTAAACTGTGAAAAAACTGCTCAACTCTCATTGTTTTAAACTGTGATAACCCTGCTCTCCTCTCGCTGTTTTAAACTGTGAAATTCCTGCTCTCCTCTCGCTGTTTTAAACTGTGATAACCCTGCTCCACTCTCGCTGTTTTAATCTGTGAAAATCGTGCTGTCCTCTCGCTTTTTTAAATAGTGAATAGCCGACTATCTTCTCGCTGTTTAAAACTCAGAAAATCCGGCACTCCTCTCGCTGTTTTAAACTGTGAAAACCCTGCTCTCCTCTGGCTGTTTTAAACTGTGAAATTCCTGCTCTCCTCTCGCTGTTATAAGCTGTGAAAATCCAGCTCTCCTCTCGCTGTTTTAAACTAAAAAAATCCTGCTCTCCGCTCGCTATTTTAAACTGTGAAAATTCCGGCCCTCTTGTGTTGTTTGAAACAGTGAAAACCCGGCTCTCCTCTCGCTGTTTTAATCTGTGAAATTCTTGCCCTCCTCTTGCTGTTTTAAACTGTGAAATTCCTGCTCACCTCTCGCTGTTTTAAACTGTGAATATCCTGCTCTCCGCTCGCTATTTTAAACTGTGAAAATCCGGCCCTCTTGTGTTGTTTGAAATAGTGAAAACCCGGCTCACCTCTCGCTGTTTTAAAATGTGAAAACACTGCTCTCCTCTCGCTGTTTTAAAACTGTGAAATTCCTGCTCTCCTCTCGCTGTTTTAAACTGTGAAATTCCTGCTCACCTCTCGCTGTTTTAAAATGTGAAAACCCTGCCTTCCTCTCGCTGTTTTAAACTGTGAAAACCCTACTCTCCTCTCACTGTTTTGAACTGTGAAAAACCTGCTCACCTCTTGTGTTTTAAACTGTGAAATTCCTCCTCTACTCTCGCTGTTTTAAACTGTGAAAACCCTGCTCTCCTCTCGCTGTTTTAAACTGTGAAATTCCTGCTCACCTCTCGCTGTTTTAAACTGTGAATATCCTGCTCTCCGCTCGCTATTTTAAACTGTGAAAATCCGGCCCTCTTGTGTTGTTTGAAATAGTGAAAACCCGGCTCACCTCTCGCTGTTTTAAAATGTGAAAACACTGCTCTCCTCTCGCTGTTTTAAAACTGTGAAATTCCTGCTCTCCTCTCGCTGTTTTAAACTGTGAAATTCCTGCTCACCTCTCGCTGTTTTAAAATGTGAAAACCCTGCCTTCCTCTCGCTGTTTTAAACTGTGAAAACCCTACTCTCCTCTCACTGTTTTGAACTGTGAAAAACCTGCTCACCTCTTGTGTTTTAAACTGTGAAATTCCTCCTCTACTCTCGCTGTTTTAAACTGTGAAAACCCTGCTCTCCTCTTGCTGTTTTAAACTGTGAAATTCCTGCTCTCCTCTCGCTGGTTTAAACTCTGAAAATCATGCTGTCCTCTCGCTGTTTTAAACTCAGAAAATCCGGCACTCCTCTCGCTGTTTAAAACTCTGATAATCCTGGGTCTCCTCTCGCTGTTTTAAACTGTGAAAAACCTGCTCTCCTCTCGCTGTTTAAAACTGTGAAATCCCTGCTCACTTCTTGCTGTTTTAAACTGTGAAAAACATGCTCTCCTCTCGCTGTTTTAAACTGTGAAAACCCTGCTCACCTCTTTCTGTTTTAAACTGTGAAAACCCTGTTCTCCTCTCTCTGTTTTAAACTGAGAAAAATCTGCTCACCTCTCGTTGTTTTAAACTGTGAAATTCCTGCTCTCCTCTCGCTGTTTTAAACTGTGAAAACCCTGCTCTCCACTCGCTGTTTTAAACTGAGTAAACCCTGCTCTCCTCTCGCTGTTTTAAAAGGTGAAAACCCTGCTCTCCTCTCGCTGTTTTATACTGTGAAAACCCTGCTCTCCTCTCGCTGTTTTAACCTGTGAAATTCCTGCTCTCCTCTCGCTGTTTTAAACTCTGAAAATCGTGCGGTTCTCTCGCTGTTTTAAACTGTGAAAAACCTGCTCTCCTCTCGCTGTTTTAAACTGTGAAATTCCTGCTCTCCTTTTGCTGTTTTAAACTGTGAAATTCCTGCTCTCCTCTCGCTGTTTTAAATTGTGAAATTCCTGCTCTCCTCTCGCTGTTTTAAACTGTGAAATTCCTGCTCTCCTCTTGCTGTTTTAAACTGTGAAATTCCTGCTCTCCTCTCGCTGTTTTAAACTGTGAAATTCCATCTCTCCTCTCGCTGTTTTATACTTTGAAAACCCTGCACTCTTCTCGCTGTTTTAAACTGTGAAATTCCTGCTCTCCTCTCGCTGTTTTAAACTGTGAAAATCCTGCTCTACTCTCGCTGTTTTAAACTGTGAAAACCCTGTTTTCATCTCTCTGTTTTAAACTGTGAAAAACCTGCTCACCTCTCGTTGTTTTAAACTGTGATAACCCTGCTCTCCTCTCGCTGTTTTAAACTGTGAAATTCCTGCTCTCCTCTCGCTGTTTTAAACTGTGAAAAAACTGCTCACCGCTCGTTGATTTAAATTGTGTAAACCCTTCTCTCCTCTCGCTGTTTTAAACTGTGAAATTCCTGCACTCTTCTCGCTGTTTTAAACTGTGAAATTCCTGCTCTCCACTCGCTGTTTTAAACTGTGAAAACCCTTCTGTCCTCTAGCTGTTTTAAACTGTGAAATTCCTGCTTCCTCTCGCTGTTTTAAAGTGTGAAAACCCTGCTCTCCTCCCGCTGTTTTAAACTGTGAAAAACCTGTTCTCCTCTCGCTGTTTTAAACTGTGAAAAACCTGCTCTCCTCTTGCTGTTTTAAACTGTGAAAACCCTGCTCTCCTCTCGCTGTTTTAAACTGTGAAAAACCTGTTCTCCTCTCGCTGTTTTAAACATTGAAAACCCTGCTCTCCTCTCGCTGTTATAAACTGTGAAAAGCCTGTTCTCCACTCGCTGTTTTAAACTGTGAAAACCCTGCTCTCCTCTCGCTGTTTTAAACTGTGAAAAACCTGCTCTACTCTCGCTGTTTCAAACTGTGAAAATCGTGCTGTTCTCTCGCTGTTTTAAACTGTGAAAAACCTGCTCTCCTCTCGCTGTTTTAAACTGTGAAATTCCTTCTCTCCTCTCGCTGTTTTAAACTGTGAAATTCCTGCTCTCCTCTCGCTGTTTTAAACTGTGAAATTCCTGCTCTCCTCTCGCTGTTTTAAACTGTGAAATTCCTGCTCTCCTCTCGCTGTTTTAAACTGTGAAATTCCTGCTCTCCTCTCGCTGTTTTAAACTGTGAAATTCCATCTCTCCTCTCGTTGTTTTATACTTTGAAAACCCTGCACTCTTCTCGCTGTTTTAAACTGTGAAATTCCTGCTCTCCTCTCGCTGTTTTAAACTGTGAAAATCCTGCTCTCCTCTCGCTGTTTTAAACTGTGAAAAACCTGCTCTCCTCTCGCTGTTTTAAACTGTGAAATTCCTGCTCTCCTCTTGCTGTTTTAAACTGTGAAATTCCTGCTCTCTTCTCGCTGTTTTAAATTGTGAAATTCCTGCTCTCCTCTCGCTGTTTAAAACTGTGAAATTCCTGCTCTCCTCTTGCTGTTTTAAACTGTGAAATTCATGCTCTCCTCTCGCTGTTTTAAACTGTGAAATTCCATCTCTCCTCTCGCTGTTTTATACTTTGAAAACCCTGCACTCTTCTCGCTGTTTTAAACTGTGAAATTCCTGCTCTCCTCTCGCTGTTTTAAAATGTGAAAATCCTGCTCTACTCTCGCTGTTTAAAACTGTGAAAACCCTGCTCTCCTCTCACTGTTTTAAAGTGTGAAAAATCTGCTCACCTCTCGTGTTTTAAACTGTGAAATTCCTCCTCTACTCTCGCTGTTTTAAACTGTGAAAACCCTGCTCTCCTCTCGCTGTTTTAAACTGTGAAAATCCTGCTCACCTCTCGCTGTTTTAAACTGAGAAAATCCTGCTCACCTCTCACTGCTTTAAACTGTGAAAATCCTGCTCACTTCACGCTGTTTTAAATTGTGAAAATCCAGCTCTACTCTCGCTGTTTTAAACTGTAAAATTCCTGCTCTCCTCTCGGTGTTTTAAACTGTGAAAATCCTGCTCTCCTCTCGGTGTTTTAAACTGTGAAAAACCTGCTCACCTCTCGTGTTTTAAACTGTGAAATTCCTGCACTCCTCTCGCTGTTTTAAACTGTGAAAATCCTGCTCTCCTCTCACTGTTTTAAACTGTGAAAAAACTGCTCAACTCTCATTGTTTTAAACTGTGATAACCCTGCTCTCCTCTCGCTGTTTTAAACTGTGAAATTCCTGCTCTCCTCTCGCTGTTTTAAACTGTGAAAACCCTGCTCCCCTCTCGCTGTTTTAATCTGTGAAAATCGTGCTGTCCTCTCGCTTTTTTAAATAGTGAATAGCCGACTATCTTCTCGCTGTTTAAAACTCAGAAAATCCGGCATTCCTCTCGCTGTTTTAAACTGTGAAAACCCTGCTCTCCTCTGGCTGTTTTAAACTGTGAAATTCCCGCTCTCCTCTCGCTGTTATAAGCTGTGAAAATCCAGCTCTCCTCTCG
Source organism: Isurus oxyrinchus (assembly GCA_026770705.1). Lineage (NCBI taxonomy): Eukaryota > Metazoa > Chordata > Chondrichthyes > Lamniformes > Lamnidae > Isurus > Isurus oxyrinchus. Next base: position 82,244 of record JANJGN010002003.1, read on the forward strand.
CTGTTTTAAACTAAAAAAATCCTGCTCTCCGCTCGCTATTTTAAACTGTGAAAATTCCGGCCCTCTTGTGCTGTTTGAAACAGTGAAAACCCGGCTCTCCTCTCGCTGTTTTAATCTGTGAAATTCTTGCCCTCCTCTTGCTGTTTTAAACTGTGAAATTCCTGCTCACCTCTCGCTGTTTTAAACTGTGAATATCCTGCTCTCCGCTCGCTATTTTAAACTGTGAAAATCCGGCCCTCTTGTGTTGTTTGAAATAGTGAAAACCCGGCTCACCTCTCGCTGTTTTAAAATGTGAAAACACTGCTCTCCTCTCGCTGTTTTAAAACTGTGAAATTCCTGCTCTCCTCTCGCTGTTTTAAACTGTGAAATTCCTGCTCACCTCTCGCTGTTTTAAAATGTGAAAACCCTGCCTTCCTCTCGCTGTTTTAAACTGTGAAAACCCTACTCTCCTCTCACTGTTTTGAACTGTGAAAAACCTGCTCACCTCTTGTGTTTTAAACTGTGAAATTCCTCCTCTACTCTCGCTGTTTTAAACTGTGAAAACCCTGCTCTCCTCTCGCTGTTTTAAACTGTGAAATTCCTGCTCTCCTCTCGCTGTTTTAAACTCTGAAAATCATGCTGTCCTCTCGCTGTTTTAAACTCAGAAAATCCGGCACTCCTCTCGCTGTTTAAAACTCTGATAATCCTGGGTCTCCTCTCGCTGTTTTAAACTGTGAAAAACCTGCTCTCCTCTCGCTGTTTAAAACTGTGAAAACCCTGTTTTCATCTCTCAGTTTTAAACTGTGAAAAACCTGCTCACCTCTCGTTGTTTAAAACTGTGAAATTCCTGCTCACCTCTCGCTGTTTTAAACTGTGAATATCCTGCTCTCCGCTCGCTATTTTAAACTGTGAAAATCCGGCCCTCTTGTGTTGTTTGAAATAGTGAAAACCCGGCTCACCTCTCGCTGTTTTAAAATGTGAAAACACTGCTCTCCTCTCGCTGTTTTAAAACTGTGAAATTCCTGCTCTCCTCTCGCTGTTTTAAACTGTGAAATTCCTGCTCACCTCTCGCTGTTTTAAAATGTGAAAACCCTGCCTTCCTCTCGCTGTTTTAAACTGTGAAAACCCTACTCTCCTCTCACTGTTTTGAACTGTGAAAAACCTGCTCACCTCTTGTGTTTTAAACTGTGAAATTCCTCCTCTACTCTCGCTGTTTTAAACTGTGAAAACCCTGCTCTCCTCTTGCTGTTTTAAACTGTGAAATTCCTGCTCTCCTCTCGCTGGTTTAAACTCTGAAAATCATGCTGTCCTCTCGCTGTTTTAAACTCAGAAAATCCGGCACTCCTCTCGCTGTTTAAAACTCTGATAATCCTGGGTCTCCTCTCGCTGTTTTAAACTGTGAAAAACCTGCTCTCCTCTCGCTGTTTAAAACTGTGAAATCCCTGCTCACTTCTTGCTGTTTTAAACTGTGAAAAACATGCTCTCCTCTCGCTGTTTTAAACTGTGAAAACCCTGCTCACCTCTTTCTGTTTTAAACTGTGAAAACCCTGTTCTCCTCTCTCTGTTTTAAACTGAGAAAAATCTGCTCACCTCTCGTTGTTTTAAACTGTGAAATTCCGGCTCTCCTCTCGCTGTTTTAAACTGTGAAAACCCTGCTCTCCACTCGCTGTTTTAAACTGAGTAAACCCTGCTCTCCTCTCGCTGTTTTAAAAGGTGAAAACCCTGCTCTCCTCTCGCTGTTTTATACTGTGAAAACCCTGCTCTCCTCTCGCTGTTTTAACCTGTGAAATTCCTGCTCTCCTCTCGCTGTTTTAAACTCTGAAAATCGTGCTGTTCTCTCGCTGTTTTAAACTGTGAAAAACCTGCTCTCCTCTCGCTGTTTTAAACTGTGAAATTCCTGCTCTCCTTTTGCTGTTTTAAACTGTGAAATTCCTGCTCTCCTCTCGCTGTTTTAAATTGTGAAATTCCTGCTCTCCTCTCGCTGTTTTAAACTGTGAAATTCCTGCTCTCCTCTTGCTGTTTTAAACTGTGAAATTCCTGCTCTCCTCTCGCTGTTTTAAACTGTGAAATTCCATCTCTCCTCTCGCTGTTTTATACTTTGAAAACCCTGCACTCTTCTCGCTGTTTTAAACTGTGAAATTCCTGCTCTCCTCTCGCTGTTTTAAACTGTGAAAATCCTGCTCTACTCTCGCTGTTTTAAACTGTGAAAACCCTGTTTTCATCTCTCTGTTTTAAACTGTGAAAAACCTGCTCACCTCTCGTTGTTTTAAACTGTGATAACCCTGCTCTCCTCTCGCTGTTTTAAACTGTGAAATTCCTGCTCTCCTCTCGCTGTTTTAAACTGTGAAAAAACTGCTCACCGCTCGTTGATTTAAATTGTGTAAACCCTTCTCTCCTCTCGCTGTTTTAAACTGTGAAATTCCTGCACTCTTCTCGCTGTTTTAAACTGTGAAATTCCTGCTCTCCACTCGCTGTTTTAAACTGTGAAAACCCTTCTGTCCTCTAGCTGTTTTAAACTGTGAAATTCCTGCTTCCTCTCGCTGTTTTAAAGTGTGAAAACCCTGCTCTCCTCCCGCTGTTTTAAACTGTGAAAAACCTGTTCTCCTCTCGCTGTTTTAAACTGTGAAAAACCTGCTCTCCTCTTGCTGTTTTAAACTGTGAAAACCCTGCTCTCCTCTCGCTGTTTTAAACTGTGAAAAACCTGTTCTCCTCTCGCTGTTTTAAACATTGAAAACCCTGCTCTCCTCTCGCTGTTATAAACTGTGAAAAGCCTGTTCTCCACTCGCTGTTTTAAACTGTGAAAACCCTGCTCTCCTCTCGCTGTTTTAAACTGTGAAAAACCTGCTCTACTCTCGCTGTTTCAAACTGTGAAAATCGTGCTGTTCTCTCGCTGTTTTAAACTGTGAAAAACCTGCTCTCCTCTCGCTGTTTTAAACTGTGAAATTCCTTCTCTCCTCTCGCTGTTTTAAACTGTGAAATTCCTGCTCTCCTCTCGCTGTTTTAAACTGTGAAATTCCTGCTCTCCTCTCGCTGTTTTAAACTGTGAAATTCCTGCTCTCCTCTCGCTGTTTTAAACTGTGAAATTCCTGCTCTCCTCTCGCTGTTTTAAACTGTGAAATTCCATCTCTCCTCTCGTTGTTTTATACTTTGAAAACCCTGCACTCTTCTCGCTGTTTTAAACTGTGAAATTCCTGCTCTCCTCTCGCTGTTTTAAACTGTGAAAATCCTGCTCTCCTCTCGCTGTTTTAAACTGTGAAAAACCTGCTCTCCTCTCGCTGTTTTAAACTGTGAAATTCCTGCTCTCCTCTTGCTGTTTTAAACTGTGAAATTCCTGCTCTCTTCTCGCTGTTTTAAATTGTGAAATTCCTGCTCTCCTCTCGCTGTTTAAAACTGTGAAATTCCTGCTCTCCTCTTGCTGTTTTAAACTGTGAAATTCATGCTCTCCTCTCGCTGTTTTAAACTGTGAAATTCCATCTCTCCTCTCGCTGTTTTATACTTTGAAAACCCTGCACTCTTCTCGCTGTTTTAAACTGTGAAATTCCTGCTCTCCTCTCGCTGTTTTAAAATGTGAAAATCCTGCTCTACTCTCGCTGTTTAAAACTGTGAAAACCCTGCTCTCCTCTCACTGTTTTAAAGTGTGAAAAATCTGCTCACCTCTCGTGTTTTAAACTGTGAAATTCCTCCTCTACTCTCGCTGTTTTAAACTGTGAAAACCCTGCTCTCCTCTCGCTGTTTTAAACTGTGAAAATCCTGCTCACCTCTCGCTGTTTTAAACTGAGAAAATCCTGCTCACCTCTCAATGCTTTAAACTGTAAAAATCCTGCTCACTTCACGCTGTTTTAAATTGTGAAAATCCAGCTCTACTCTCGCTGTTTTAAACTGTAAAATTCCTGCTCTCCTCTCGGTGTTTTAAACTGTGAAAATCCTGCTCTCCTCTCGGTGTTTTAAACTGTGAAAAACCTGCTCACCTCTCGTGTTTTAAACTGTGAAATTCCTGCACTCCTCTCGCTGTTTTAAACTGTGAAAATCCTGCTCTCCTCTCACTGTTTTAAACTGTGAAAAAACTGCTCAACTCTCATTGTTTTAAACTGTGATAACCCTGCTCTCCTCTCGCTGTTTTAAACTGTGAAATTCCTGCTCTCCTCTCGCTGTTTTAAACTGTGAAAACCCTGCTCCCCTCTCGCTGTTTTAATCTGTGAAAATCGTGCTGTCCTCTCGCTTTTTTAAATAGTGAATAGCCGACTATCTTCTCGCTGTTTAAAACTCAGAAAATCCGGCATTCCTCTCGCTGTTTTAAACTGTGAAAACCCTGCTCTCCTCTGGCTGTTTTAAACTGTGAAATTCCCGCTCTCCTCTCGCTGTTATAAGCTGTGAAAATCCAGCTCTCCTCTCGCTGTTTTAAACTAAAAAAATCCTGCTCTCCGCTCGCTATTTTAAACTGTGAAAATTCCGGCCCTCTTGTGCTGTTTGAAACAGTGAAAACCCGGCTCTCCTCTCGCTGTTTTAATCTGTGAAATTCTTGCCCTCCTCTTGCTGTTTTAAACTGTGAAATTCCTGCTCACCTCTCGCTGTTTTAAACTGTGAATATCCTGCTCTCCGCTCGCTATTTTAAACTGTGAAAATCCGGCCCTCTTGTGTTGTTTGAAATAGTGAAAACCCGGCTCACCTCTCGCTGTTTTAAAATGTGAAAACACTGCTCTCCTCTCGCTGTTTTAAAACTGTGAAATTCCTGCTCTCCTCTCGCTGTTTTAAACTGTGAAATTCCTGCTCACCTCTCGCTGTTTTAAAATGTGAAAACCCTGCCTTCCTCTCGCTGTTTTAAACTGTGAAAACCCTACTCTCCTCTCACTGTTTTGAACTGTGAAAAACCTGCTCACCTCTTGTGTTTTAAACTGTGAAATTCCTCCTCTACTCTCGCTGTTTTAAACTGTGAAAACCCTGCTCTCCTCTCGCTGTTTTAAACTGTGAAATTCCTGCTCTCCTCTCGCTGTTTTAAACTCTGAAAATCATGCTGTCCTCTCGCTGTTTTAAACTCAGAAAATCCGGCACTCCTCTCGCTGTTTAAAACTCTGATAATCCTGGGTCTCCTCTCGCTGTTTTAAACTGTGAAAAACCTGCTCTCCTCTCGCTGTTTAAAACTGTGAAAACCCTGTTTTCATCTCTCAGTTTTAAACTGTGAAAAACCTGCTCACCTCTCGTTGTTTAAAACTGTGAAATTCCTGCTCTCCTCTCGCTGTTTTAAACTGTGAAAACCCTGCTCTCCACTCGCTGTTTTAAACTGAGTAAACCCTGCTCTCCTCTCGCTGTTTTAAAAGGTGAAAACCCTGCTCTCCTCTCGCTGTTTTATACTGTGAAAACCCTGCTCTCCTCTCGCTGTTTTAACCTGTGAAATTCCTGCTCTCCTCTCGCTGTTTTAAACTGTGAAAATCGTGCTGTTCTCTCGCTGTTTTAAACTGTGAAAAACCTGCTCTCCTCTCGCTGTTTTAAACTGTGAAATTCCTGCTCTCCTTTTGCTGTTTTAACCTGTGAAATTCCTGCTCTCCTCTCGCTGTTTTAAATTGTGAAATTCCTGCTCTCCTCTCGCTGTTTTAAACTGTGAAATTCCTGCTCTCCTCTTGCTGTTTTAAACTGTGAAATTCCTGCTCTCCTCTCGCTGTTTTGAACTGTGAAATTCCATCTCTCCTCTCGCTGTTTTATACTTTGAAAACCCTGCACTCTTCTCGCTGTTTTAAACTGTGAAATTCCTGCTCTCCTCTCGCTGTTTTAAACTGTGAAAATCCTGCTCTACTCTCGCTGTTTTAAACTGTGAAAACCCTGTTTTCATCTCTCTGTTTTAAACTGTGAAAAACCTGCTCACCTCTCGTTGTTTTAAACTGTGATAACCCTGCTCTCCTCTCGCTGTTTTAAACTGTGAAATTCCTGCTCTCCTCTCGCTGTTTTAAACTGTGAAAAAACTGCTCACCGCTCGTTGATTTAAATTGTGTAAACCCTTCTCTCCTCTCGCTGTTTTAAACTGTGAAATTCCTGCACTCCTCTCGCTGTTTTAAACTGTGAAATTCCTGCTCTCCACTCGCTGTTTTAAACTGTGAAAACCCTTCTGTCCTCTAGCTGTTTTAAACTGTGAAATTCCTGCTTCCTCTCGCTGTTTTAAAGTGTGAAAACCCTGCTCTCCTCCCGCTGTTTTAAACTGTGAAAAACCTGTTCTCCTCTCGCTGTTTTAAACTGTGAAAAACCTGCTCTCCTCTTGCTGTTTTAAACTGTGAAAACCCTGCTCTCCTCTCGCTGTTTTAAACTGTGAAAAACCTGTTCTCCTCTCGCTGTTTTAAACATTGAAAACACTGCTCTCCTCTCGCTGTTATAAACTGTGAAAAGCCTGTTCTCCACTCGCTGTTTTAAACTGTGAAAACCCTGCTCTCCTCTCGCTGTTTTAAACTGTGAAAAACCTGCTCTCCTCTCGCTGTTTTAAACTGTGAAATTCCTTCTCTCCTCTCGCTGTTTTAAACTGTGAAATTCCTGCTCTCCTCTCGCTGTTTTAAACTGTGAAATTCCTGCTCTCCTCTCGCTGTTTTAAACTGTGAAATTCCTGCTCTCCTCTCGCTGTTTTAAACTGTGAAATTCCTGCTCTCCTCTCGCTGTTTTAAACTGTGAAATTCCATCTCTCCTCTCGCTGTTTTATACTTTGAAAACCCTGCACTCTTCTCGCTGTTTTAAACTGTGAAATTCCTGCTCTCCTCTCGCTGTTTTAAACTGTGAAAATCCTGCTCTCCTCTCGCTGTTTTAAACTGTGAAAAACCTGCTCTCCTCTTGCTGTTTTAAACTGTGAAAATCGTGCTGTTCTCTCGCTGTTTTAAACTGTGAAAAACCTGCTCTCCTCTCGCTGTTTTAAACTGTGAAATTCCTTCTCTCCTCTCGCTGTTTTAAACTGTGAAATTCCTGCTCTCCTCTCGCTGTTTTAAACTGTGAAATTCCTGCTCTCCTCTCGCTGTTTTAAACTGTGAAATTCCTGCTCTCCTCTCGCTGTTTTAAACTGTGAAATTCCTGCTCTCCTCTCGCTGTTTTAAACTGTGAAATTCCATCTCTCCTCTCGCTGTTTTATACTTTGAAAACCCTGCACTCTTCTCGCTGTTTTAAACTGTGAAATTCCTGCTCTCCTCTCGCTGTTTTAAACTGTGAAAATCCTGCTCTCCTCTCGCTGTTTTAAACTGTGAAAATCCTGTTCTCATCTCTCTGTTTTAAAATGTGAAAAACCTGCTCACCTCTCGTTGTTTTAAACTGTGATAACCCTGCTCTCCTCTCGCTGTTTTAAACTGTGAAATTCCAGCTCTCCCCTTGCTGTTTTAAAATGTGAAAACGCTGCTCTCGTCTCACTGTTTTAAACAGTGAAATTCCTGCTCTCCTCTCGCTATTTTAAACTGTGAAAACCCTGCTCTCCTCTCTCTGTTTTAAACTGAGAAAAATCTGCTGACCTCTCGTTGTTTTAAACTGTGAAATTCCTGCTCTCCTCTCGCTGTTTTAAACTGTGAAAACCCTGCTCTCCACTCGCTGTTTTAAACTGAGTAAACCCTGCTCTCCTCTCGCTGTTTTAAAAGGTGAAAACCCTGCTCTCCTCTCGCTGTTTTGAACTGTGAAAACCCTGCTCTCCTCTCGCTGTTTTAACCTGTGAAATTCCTGCTCTCCTCTCGCTGTTTTAAACTGTGAAATTCGTGCTGTTCTCTCGCTGTTTTAAACTGTGAAAAACCTGCTCTCCTCTCGCTGTTTTAAACTGTGAAATTCCTGCTCTCCTCTTGCTGTTTTAAACTGTGAAATTCCTGCTCTCTTCTCGCTGTTTTAAATTGTGAAATTCCTGCTCTCCTCTCGCTGTTTTAAACTGTGAAATTCCTGCTCTCCTCTTGCTGTTTTAAACTGTGAAATTCCTGCTCTCCTCTCGCTGTTTTAAACTGTGAAATTCCATCTCTCCTCTCGCTGTTTTATACTTTGAAAACCCTGCACTCTTCTCGCTGTTTTAAACTGTGAAATTCCTGCTCTCCTCTCGCTGTTTTAAACTGTGAAAATCCTGCTCTACTCTCGCTGTTTTAAACTGTGAAAACCCTGTTTTCATCTCTCTGTTTTAAACTGTGAAAAACCTGCTCACCTCTCGTTGTTTTAAACTGTGATAACCCTGCCCTCCTCTCGCTGTTTTAAAATGTGAAATTCCTGCTCTCCTCTCGCCGTTTTAAACTGTGAAAAAACTGCTCACCGCTCGTTGATTTAAATTGTGTAAACCCTTCTCTCCTCTCGCTGTTTTAAACTGTGAAATTCCTGCTCTCCACTCGCTGTTTTAAAGTGTGAAAAACCTTCTGTCCTCTAGCTGTTTTAACCTGTGAAATTCCTGCACTCCTCTCGCTGTTTTAAACTGTGAAATTCCTGCTCTCCACTCGCTGTTTTAAACTGTGAAAACCCTTCTGTCCTCTAGCTGTTTTAAACTGTGAAATTCCAGCTTCCTCTCGCTGTTTTAAAGTGTGATAACCCTGCTCTCCTCCCGCTGTTTTAAACTGTGAAAAACCTGTTCTCCTCTCGCTGTTTTAAAATGTGAAAAACCTGCTCTCCTCTTGCTGTTTTAAACTGTGAAAACCCTGCTCTCCTCTCGCTGTTTTAAACTGTGAAAAACCTGTTCTCCTCTCGCTGTTTTAAACATTGAAAACCCTGCTCTCCTCTCGCTGTTTTAAACTGTGAAATTCCTGCTCTCCTCTCACTGTTTTAAACTGTGAAATTCCTGCTCTCCTCTCGCTATTTTAAACTTTGAAAACCCTGCTCTCCTCTCGCTGTTTTAAACTGTGAAAAAGCTGCTCTCCTCTCGCTGTTTTAAACTGTGAAAATCCTGCTCTCCTCTCGCTGTTTTAAACTGTGAAAACCCTGCTGACCTCTCGTTGCTTTAAATTGTGAAAACCGTGCTCTCCTCTCACTGTTTTAAACTGTGAAATTCCTGCTCTCCTCTCGCTGTTTTAAACTGTGAAATTCCTGCTCTCCACTAGCTGTTTTAAACTCTGAAAACCCTTCTGTCCTCTAGCTGTTTTAAACTGTGAAATTCCTGCACTCCTCTCGCTGTTTTAAACTGTGAAATTCCTGCTCTCCACTCGCTGTTTTAAACTGTGAAAACCCTTCTGTCCTCTAGCTGTTTTAACCTGTGAAATACCTGCACTCCTCTCTATGTTTTAAACTGTGAAATTCCTGCTCTCCTCTCGCTGTTTTAAAGTGTGAAAACCCTGCTCTCCTCTCGCTGTTTTAAAGTGTGAAAAACCTGTTCTCCTCTCGCTGTTTTAAACTGTGAAATTCCTGCTCTCCTCTCGCTATTTTAAACTTTGAAAACCCTGCTCTCCTCTCGCTGTTTTAAACTGTGAAAAAGCTGCTCTCCTCTCGCTGTTTTAAACTGTGAAAATCCTGCTCTCCTCTTGCTGTTTTAAACTGTGAAAACCCTGCTGACCTCTCGTTGCTTTAAATTGTGAAAACCGTGCTCTCCTCTCGCTGTTTTAAACTGTGAAATTCCTGCTCTCCTCTCGCTGTTTTAAACTGTGAAATTCCTGCTCTCCACTAGCTGTTTTAAACTGTGAAAACCCTTCTGTCCTCTAGCTGTTTTAACCTGTGAAATTCCTGCACTCCTCTCGCTGTTTTAAACTGTGAAATTCCTGCTCTCCACTCGCTGTTTTAAACTGTGAAAACCCTTCTGTCCTCTACCTGTTTTAACCTGTGAAATACCTGCACTCCTCTCGCTGTTTTAAACTGTGAAATTCCTGCTCTCCTCTCGCTGTTTTAAAGTGTGAAAACCCTGCTCTCCTCTCGCTGTTTTAAAGTGTGAAAAACCTGTTCTCCTCTCGCTGTTTTAAACTGTGAAAAACCTGTTCTCCTCTCGCTGTTTTAAACTGTGAAAACCCTGCTCTCCTCTCGGTGTTTTAAACTGTGAAAAACCTGTTCTCCTCTCGCTGTTTTAAACTGTTTAAACCCTGCTCTCCTCTCGCTGTTTTAAACTGTGAAAACCCTGCTCTCCTCTTGCTGTTTTAAACTGTGAAAACCCTGCTCCCCTCTCGCTGTTTTAAACTGTGAAAACCCTGCTCTCTTCTCGCTGTTTTAAACTGTGAAATTCCTGCTCTCCTCTCGCTGTTTTAAACTGTGAAATTCCTGCTCTCCTCTCGCTGTTTTAAACTGTGAAATTCCATCTCTCCTCTCGCTGTTTTATACTTTGAAAACCCTGCACTCTACTCGCTGTTTTAAACTGTGAAATTCCTGCTCTCTTCTCTCTATTTTAAACTGTGAATATCTTGCTCTCCTCTCGCTGTTTTAAACTGTGAAAAACCTGTTCTCATCTCTCTGTTTTAAACTGTGAAAAACCTGCTCACCTCTCGTTGTTATAAACTGTGATAACCCTGCTCTCCTCTCGCTGTTTTAAACTGTGAAATTCCTGCTCTCCTCTTGCTGTTTTAAAATGTGAAAACGCTGCTCTCGTCTCACTGTTTTAAACTCTGAAAATCAGGCTGTCCTCTCGCTGTTTTAAACTCAGAAAATCCGGCACTCCTATCGCTGATTAAAACTCTGATAATCCTGGGTCTCCTCTCGCTGTTTTAAACTGTGAAAACGCTGCTCTCCTCTTGCTGTTTTAAACTGTGATAACCCTGCTCTCCTCTCGCTGTTTTAAACTGTGAAATTCC